>UZAE01012297.1:11974-47402 GCA_900617975.1 Rodentolepis nana
CCTCCCCCCCCCCCCCCCTCCCCCAATTAATCGTCTGCTTACTACTTATGAAGAAAGGGGAAAAATGAAGGGGAACATTTTAGGTGAGGGCACATCCACCATTTCACCCATTTCGAATATATGCTGGTATTGTTTACGATTTTCAGAGGGGGTTGGGAGTTGCCGGTTCTCTGCACACTATTGTTAAAAGTCTATCCAATGTAGACAGGTGTTGTCACAACTGAAGAGGGGATTCTAGCAAATGATGGTTTATCTTTTGCCTTTTTTTAGGAAATTGAGTCCCGGTATTTGTTTTGGGGCCAGTTATGCTTATCCGGTAGAGGTGGGGTGAGGCACGGTGTTTTTCACTGTTATGCAAACATTCACGTGTGATTGTCAGCGTTGAATTTCCCATTTATTTCCCCAAATTTCTTTGAGGGTGAGAATGCACGATTTTTGGGAATCAACTTAGTTGGCTATTTCGGCTGTGATATCCCGATCGGACCAGTGACTCGCCTTCTAGTCGATTTGCATTAGCCATGAATTTGTGTGTATCTAATCCTCGTTATTCCCTAAATGCTTGAAAAACGTTTTAATCTAAGAACATTTTGTTTAGGTTTTACACAATCGAAGTCAAATTAGTCCACTTTTCTTATCGATTTAAACAATTGTATGAAATAAATTAATCACCACCTTAGGTGTATGGTCCGCGCTCGATCGTACTCTCTTTTCTTACTTTTTTTATCAAAAAATTAACAGCCTCAATTATTACTTCTTCGTCTTCTAGATGTCAAGTCGAGAGAGAGCGCATTTTCAAGGCAGGGACCTGTACTATTTTGACGCAACCCTTGAAGGCAACCTCTCACTTGGTTGTCAACGTGATCAAGTTGTATTGATATGTACATACGGACCACTTTTTCACATGAAACTCATTCCAACTAGATGCAAGAGTTCAGGTAAGAAGTTACTTATAACCGAAATAAATCTATCCTTATTAACGTTGTATTGCATGACCAGCAGCTTCACTATTAGGGGTTTAAATAATGTTTGGAAACTTTGAGAAAAGTGTTATTAATACTTGCCGTAAGTAGGGGTTGAGTTTCCTAGAATCGATCGTACTGGAAATTCATTCAATCATCTCGTTTTTACGGAAATCAACCACCCACACTCGATGGATTTACATTAATGTGAACCAAACTCGTGGTCACGGACTTAGCAGGCGTGGATGTTGATCTATGACCGGGGTTATCTAAAAATCCGCCCATGATGGCTTATTCGAGTGGGTGGTTATTCGTTCCAAAAAAACAGTTTCATGAAATGTAATTTTCCGTGTAACCACTGGGCGGATTTTCGAAAAACGCTCATGGGAGAACAAGTTTTCAACTGAATTTCAAGTATTACTTGAATTTCTCTTGCTTAAATTTTTTTTTCATATATTAAATAACAGGGGTCTTACGTTTTATCTGAATTTATAATTTTTAAAATCCTTTATCAATCTAGACTAAACGTGCCAACTCTTAGTGGATTTCTAAACCCCTGGGACGAAAAGTATAAGGAATACATTATCATGAACCTGCATGTCCCATCGAAGATATTACTCCCTTATATTGCCCCCCCCCCCTAAAAATATTGATTTAAGTCTAAAAACGAACTGCACTTGAGAAAGCACTTTCATCGAGTAATCGGACGAGTTATTCAATCGATAATTCCTCTAAGTTTGTATAATACGCGTTCTGGTATTGTGGCAAGCTATCACTAAACTCACCCCTAATATACATGTTAGTACAATCTGAAAAGTCTGCCTAACTCATCAGAAGTCTTAACTTGAGTAGAGGCTCCAGGAGCCACGGATGATGGATTCACGTTCTACCACTTCTCCCTGTTTTCGACCGCTCATGTCACTGGGTGTGAACTAATGAATTCTGCTCCTATGATCTCTGCCTTTGCTGGGAACCATTTGTTCACTGCGCTACCGGCAAGAATTCAAATCAAATTGTGAATTTATTGCTCATAGTATCCTTGTTTTAATGCTTGAGAATTGAGACTTTTTTGGAATATTTGCTTAATGAAAAGCAAGATACTTTTAAGATCAAGGAATGTGCAAGAAATCAGGTGTAGCAAAGGTTGGAGCGTCTAACACACAGGTTAATTTTTTAATTCATGATATGGTGAGAAATGCAACCCTTTCGAATTTTTCGTTAAATTTGAGGAATATATATTTTTTTCAGAGATAGATGATGATCAATTCTTACCCAATTACTTATTTTCCTTTGTCAGATAAAAGTGCTGACTACATTGATCCAGGATCCAAGCGGATTCGAATTATTGCGTCCTGTCCTGTCCTCTCCTGAAATGTTACTCCATTTCTCGAGAGCTATTACTAACCTAGACACCTTTAAGCAAGCTCCATACGTGGTCTCTGTCGTCATTGTGGGCTAGTTCACGTTCAAAATTCTTCCCTTCCGATTCCTTTTATATTGTGATATTGACCGTCGGGCTTTTGAATTCCTTGTATTGAGAATGGATGTATGAGTCCTCCGAAATTGCACACAGATGCTTTGTGCGATACCAATAAAAGATGGCTTTGTGGAAGAAGTAGGACTATTGTAATAATTAAAACACCTGCACCCCCCCCAGTCTTATTAGAGGTGGGAGTGACTAAAATGTCAGTTGCAAAACTATTACAAAGCACTCTTAGGTATTGAATTAACCTATTATTCCTTCCCATTGAGATCATCATAATGGGAAGACAAATGTTCTAGTTCGACGTGGTTGAAGATTCATCTCAGCAAGTGCACGTTCGGATTGATGCAAGACCATCCACATATGTCACGCCAAAATTCAAAGCCAATGTTGTACAGGAGAGATTTGATCGGTGTTTGCGTAAATAGGAAAGTCGGGTGAAAGGCTATTTTGTCAAGACCGATTCAAAGCTCCTAGAGCTTCCATATTCCTCTCGTGTTATATCATGAGAGCAAAAGTTTAATAAAGACATTCATGTCTTGCCATGTTTGTCAGACTTGAATGAACTAACTAAGTTAGCTATTTTAAGTCGAAACCATATGATAGGCCTTGGGCACTCTGCTATTTGAATACAACAATTACTATCATTGCAATCTGAATCTTTTTTTCCAGATGCCGTCGACATGAAACTTCTCTTCATCACTCTTGGGATTGCGATTCCTTTTATTGTCGTAATATTAATTGCGGGTATCTGGTGGTATCGACGTAGAAACTCGTACAGAGAGATTGTCTGGAAGACGGTCGATTCTTACATCGATTTCTACATGATTCAAAGTAGTCTACACACCTCGCCTTTGCCGCCACAAACTAAGAGTTCGGAAAGGTCCAATAAGAAGAAATCGAAATCCGTATTCAGGAGGACAAAAAAGCACTCAAAATTGGGCGATGCTCAGTGGTCACCACCTGCCAACCAATTGAGACTGGAAGAGCGCATTGCTAATGGCAGCTATGGTGATGTATTCTGTGGAACTCTGTTGACACTGATGGCTTCTAATGGAAAGAAAGGCAACGAGAAAATGGTGGAAGAACAAATTGTAGCTAAGGTTTTGAATGGTGAGTGTTGGAACTCCTAATTTCACATTTTTATGTGCAGGCCTTTCATTTGCTTTTACTTCGTTCACTTCAAGACGTCTATTCGAAAAGAAATATGATGGAGTTTGCTAATGAAGTTGCCATTCTTCGAATCATTGGAGTTCACCCAAATATCATCCAATTTATGGGCTGTGCGAAAGAAAGTAGTAAGCTATGTTTACTAAGATTCCTGTTTCAAAAAATTTACGATTTGCCACATTTTTTCTAATTATTTACTAGTCAGTTTAATAAAGTTAATTTAGTGTAAAATATAGGAGAAACTTAGCGATATGTTTCCAATAAGTAGATGGGACTAATTTAATAACCCATTCAGCAATATGAGCGATTCACTTACCTCCACATGGTGCACCCTGGGCAACGTATACTCTTACGAAAAAAAGTCTATTAACCTGCAGTTGACTTCTGACTTCAAGCTATCATGGCCCCACTGTATGTCATATTCAACTACTCTCTCAGTACTCACCTTATCTTTTACATCTTTGAAACACTCTTCTGCTCCCCCCCCCCCACCCTCCTATTTGTGCCATTGATGTTCATCTCCTCTGTGAAGCTCGAAGTCAACTAAAGGACTAATGATAACAATCATAAGGCCTGTCATTTAGTATTAATAGATAATACGACCTTAGTTCACTATGATAGGAGGTCTTTATTGAAGTTGAATAGATAGGTGCCGATAACAATTAGCTGAAATCGTAATCTGTTTAGGGCTTTAGGGAAAAATTTCGATGCCCTACCCATGGGTCGGAAAGACGTTTCATCCATGCTAGAAAGAAATGAAATGGAAAAAAATCGAAGCACGACTCCCAATAACATATACTATATAGAGAAGTAATTAAATTATCACTCAAAGATGTTGCATTTTTGCAAAATATTTTCCTCTAGGCCAATCTTGGCCGTGATTTTATCCGTACCTTTCATCATGATTCATTTTGTTACCTAAAGGGTAGATGAATCACTGCATAACTTGGCATCACTTATTACCACTTGTCATTTTTTTAATTTCTGATGGTCGAATCTTGCTTTCTTTAAGATCTAGGAAAATTGCCAGTATTGTTGATGGAGTTTGCTTCGCGAGGCACGCTTCTCAATTACCTACTCTCTATTCCGCCAAATCGGAATGCTTCCTTCTTGGAAATCAAATTGGCCTATTGGTGGACACGAGCCAGATGGCTTATTAAGGATCTCTTAAACTTCGCAATTGATATTGCCAATGCCCTACTCTACTTGGAGAGTATTGCAGTGTGTTTTGCATTCCGTTCTATATCAATTATAAAATGAAAATCCCGAGATATTGGTGATAATGACCGATTTGTGTATTTGTTAGGTGTCTCACGGCGATATCGCAGCTCGTAATGTCTTGCTGACTAGCTCTCTTACAGCGAAACTAGGTGACTTTGGATTGGCTTGTGTCATCCCTCACGAGAAATCTATCGCTCAACCGGTAAGACCCGATAAGTCTTGACCAATTTTTATTCCTCCCCTAAAGAATGCGTCCGTTTGCTTAGATATATATATATCACAGTATGTGCCACACTAATAGCACGATCGGTGGGGTAGAATAACTTGTCGTCATTTTTTATGCCTTCTCAAGAAATCCGCACCCAGCCCTCTAAAGTACTTTAAACAACCTCACACCACCTGCATATTTTATATGCGTGCATGAAGCGTTTTGTTAGTTCTTTTTCTTAATTTGTTGAATGAGCAAGAATGAAAGATGTCTTCAGTGAAATATTTATTTATTTATTTATATTAAATGGCAGGCGTTTTGATGGTTAACATTAGCCCTTTAGTCGACTTCAGGCTTCACAGAGGGGAAAGAACATCAAAATGAAAAAAGTTGAGAAAAGAAAGGGGGGGGACAGAAGAGTGTTTCAAAGACGAAGGTAGAAAAAAGGTGGGATGAGTGCTGTGAAAGGGGTCGGATATGACATACAGTGGGGTGATGGTAGTTTGAAGTCAGAAGTCAACTGTCGATAAATAGATTTTTTGCGGTATGCGTATACGTTGCCCAGGGTGCACCACGTGGAGGCAAGTCTATCGCACACCCCCTTCAGTGAAATATGATGGCACTGAATTTTGGGGCAGCTGTGTGTTCACTAGATTTCCTCATATTAATTCATTATAAGTTTGTAGTTCTTTCGAGCAATCCAAGCTCTAATTAAAGACGCAACTTTTCAAGAATTTGTTTGGAAGAGAAAAGGCGTTCCCTTTATTCGTCTATATTTTAGGGGTTAATTAATTGTGATCAGATTCGATGGAGTCTAGCTCTGAAAATCCAAGAATATGCCTGCTTCCCTTCCTTCGTACAACATAATTTGGAATTTTTCCTTAGTTGACATGCTCGTATCGATTCAAATTATTGTTTAATTATTTTTGGGTAGTGTGTTCTTAAGTCTCCTGCCCAATGCGCAGCATTTGAAGATAATTCCCACAGAAAGATCTCCTACACAACTTTGCGTATGTTGCATATACATATCCCTGTTTCCACAATGTGGTATGTGCAGCCGAATAACAATTAAATGCCTTCTCTAGTTATCTTCGTCTTCGCAATGTTTGTCGAGAATTGTTGTATGAAAGTCTTACTTTTTTACTTAAGGAGTATAGCTGTGTGAATTAAATTCAATCGCGAAGTACATTTTTCCAGTTTTAAACCATGAAATTGAAGTAGTGGCATTGAAGCAAAAACAGACTTATTAGCGCACTTCGATTTTTACGAGTTTAAAATAATGGAATGCCAACTTTTGTGAAGTACACCTTGTGAATGACCCGTTATGAGTAACTTAACTCCGTTAAATCGTGTTGAATCCTATCGTATTTTAAAACAATTCCCTTAGTTATGTTGCCAATTAACAACTGCCCTGGAACTGTAAAGACAGGACTGCAGTATGAGTCCTTTCAGGCGCACATTTTCTCTGCAATCAAATCATCCTGAATTGGATTGTGAACGAGGGAGGAGGGGGGGGGGACATTTTGGTAGAAGGTGCAAATAGATGTGAAACTTTGAGCGTGTGTTTACGCCTTCGTCAACTTTGCCTTGAATGCTTAACTCCAACGAACGTGCTTTGAAATCATCAAGGAACGAAGCTTAAAGCTGTGTTCAGAAGCATAAGCCAGTTATTACTTCCCTTTAGATATTACTATTAACGCTTATTAGAATATAGTTAACTTGACTTTACACACCTAAATGTGGTGCCACCTTCTACGACATTTGTTAGCATTAACATTGCAAGTGGAATTATTTGCGCATCCCCTAACAGATACTAATTGATTTATGCTTGCCTACAAATATTCTCCAAAATTAATATTATAATAATAAGATTGCTAATTCTTCTACATTTTGTTCCAGAAAACTACTATTTACGTCTTGCACAAAACATTCCTCATGGGGAAGGAGTTTGCATAATTTGATTGGAGGGCAAGGTGGGGGGGGGGGAGTTTTTGGCATTGAAAGACAAGCTTTGTCTAATCAGCTGTCTAAATGGTCTTTTAACTAGGTTCGATTGGAGTCTGATCTTGGAGGCCATTGAGGAGGGGACTAGGATTTGATATCAATTCTCTTAAATAAGTATTTCCGTTTGATCCCACTGATATCACGAAATTGACTATTTAACAAGATGCGCTTCTCAAAGCTTATAGCTTTCGGAATGCTACAGTACAATAAAAAGTTGGAAAAGTTAGCGAATATTAAGATGAAAACTGCAAAAATATGCTGATGACAATTGTTTGTTTCCCATGTCTCCATACTCAACTCATTGGCACTTGAATGCTATACTTCTCGTTACCCAATTTTAACTCACTGCGTTATATTACTAGAATTTGGGGTGTACGATAGACTTACCTCCACGTGGTGCACCCTGGGCAACGTATACTCATACGGCAAAAAGGTCTATTACCTGGCAGTTGACTTCAAACTACCATGACCCCACTGTATGTCATATTCGACTACTTTCACAGTACTCATCCCACCTTTTCTCCACCTTATCTACCTTCGTCTTTGATACACTCTTCTGTTTCCCCCCCCCCTCTTGAACTTTTAAATTTTGATGTTCCTTCCCCTCTGTGAAGACTGAAGTGAACTAAAGGGCTAATGATAACAATCAAAACGCCTGCCATTTGATATAATAATAATAATAAATAATATTGCTAGAATTAAAAAGAATTTAGCAGCAGCTATATGTCCTCCCGTGGGTATAGGTTAGAATTTAAATCGATTTAATTTCGGATCCTTCTAACCTCCAGTAGTCGCTTTGCATTTAAAGTGCTCAACGAGCAATTCTACTTCACTCTGTCATTAAAAGGTGTGCGAGACAATGGCAAATATACGGTATTCGTTGTGTATGAAGGTTTGTACAAGGTCTAGTTGCCGACTCATTAAACAACAGTAGGGCATTGTTTCATTGCAAAGAGCTTCATCGACTCAATTCCAGCTTCAAATCATCCAGCTCTCTCGGCCGATTGCCAAAATTTAGTTCTTCATGGTTTCCAAAATGGGGTTTCATCTCACGGAGAGCCAAATTCGAGTATTCTTTTTGTACAGTTAAGTTTTGAACTCGCATCTTATTGGTGATTGTAAACAGCCTACATTGGATCTCACGATTACCGCCTTTCACAGCGAAGTAAACGCTTGCTATTTTCAATTATGGAGAGGCATCTCAGCACTCGAAGGGAGACATAGGTTGTGATGGAGAGAGTGGGTTGAAGAAACAGTGGTCATGATGTACGTCCGCTAAGGCTCAGTGCACGCTAATATCTGTGTTGGCGATCAGTCTTCAATTTGAGGCATTCTGGGTTCGAACGTCTCCTAAAAACAGTTCCGCGATATCCTTCTTCTAATCAAATTAAAAGCAATGAGCACTTATCCCGATGGAGTAAAGAATAGTCATTGTAATTTTAATTCTAGATTTATCCGCCTAAAGGGTGTTTGGTAATGACTGTAAGTTTGGTATCTCTAATCTAGAACTTGATGATATTGACTGGCTGTTCATACTATTCCAATATGTTGAAATTCAATTCGCTCTGTTATGCATTTTTGCATCACCCAGCTATTTCGCAAGCGAAAATTGATTTGTTTATTGGGTGACTGAATAACTACGTAAACGGTATTAGTTTAGATGTATTGATATAAATGTCGATAGTTAATTAATTTACTTTCTCTTCAGCCCTCCAAGAGATTTCCCATACGCTGGTCCGCTCCAGAAGTAATACTATCGAACCTTCGTCATGTTCGCAGTGATGTATGGTCCTTTGGTGTCTTGTTATGGGAAATTTTCAGCTTTGGCGAAACCCCCTATGCTCATATTGATTCTGAAGAGGCAGTTGGAACCTACGTGAGTATTGAAGGGGGCCGACTCTGTCGACCATTAATCATTGCTGATGGCGACCTCTATGCATTGATGAAAGGCTGTTGGAATAAATCTGTGGAGCATCGGCCCAGCTTTCAATCACTGCTTGAGAGCTTGAAACTTACCGCAAAAGAGGCAATCGAGTCAAGTGTTCATTCGAGCTTTGGTTCGGCTGACGAAAATCTTTCAATTCAGGTACTAAATTCCCCCCCCCCCCCCCAATTGCTTCGTTTAAAATAAATGGTCAATCTGTTTGACTTTTAAATATATTTACTTTTTTTAACAGTCATATCTTCCAATGGACGCATAGTTCGGATCATTTTGATATTCCCGTTTTGCAGCCTGGAATTGATCCATGACATCCTACGCAGCTATTTAACATACGTAATAATTACTGTATCATTGGAAAACTTTTATTTAATAAAATATATTACCTTTTGTTTTTTAATAACTGTTGAATCTGCTTGTGGCTATAGGGAAAACTGTACCGCAGTGATGGTGAAGGCATCAAAACAGACGTCTGCAAAGGCAGAGACACTAGATTACTGCCTAAGGGACAAATACAGTGTATTGTCTGTTAGTCACTATCGGCAATTCCGGTCAACAATAGAGGTGGTAGAATGTGGGCTTCCTATAGGAGCAGCTTCACGGTGCCCTCCTTCTAACCAAGTCAAGTGCTGTGAACACTTGTCCTAGAGAGCTTGAGGCGTTTCGTGTCGACCTCTATCGTAAAATCTTTTGGGCTAGCATCACGTTAGGTGGGAGATGTAACGCGTTAACAGCGATGTTGATTTAAATGTAAATTGGTAATGCGGTCTAGCCAACACATGAAGCTTATGGTTTCATTCGAGTGCACCAAAAATGAATCGATTAGGTTGGAATTGTGTAAACCTAGTGGGGAGGTACGCGAGAGTGTTAGATGTAAGATGAATTTTCTAGGTGATCGATAAAAGTCGATGGCATTGGTACCTACCTGGAGTCCTGATTGTAACTTTATTGGGTTGTGAATTTCTTATAAGAATGTTCGGTAACGGAACAATTATGAAATAGCATGGCAGTTTCAGCGGATCTGCTTCTTGTGTGGATTCGGAAAATCTATTGATTTCTTGGCAGCAATTAATTGGAGAAGAAACTATGTGTGTTCTAAACGCGAAATACCATACCAATGGGCTTTAATAAAGCAAACAGGAAAGAGGGATATGGCTTGAATGTTGAAGCAGCCACTTTCCATTTGACTGAATAGGCATCTACTTTGCACGTCGCTTCCGCCATTCCCCGAACTCATGTGGCTCGTAAATGGATGTACTTAGATTGGTTCAAGGTCATATTTTCAAATGCTTTTACTTGTTATATTCCTACCTTCCCAGCTCATTGAGAATATGGTGGATATATTACCAGAGTTTTGTAGAAATTTTTTCTCCAACGACTAGATGATATGATTATTTCGAGTGTTAATAGTTTGATAGTTAGTCGATAGTGTAAGAGAATTGTAGCTAATGTGAGTATTCGTGCCCTATATGTCAGAACCGAAGATATTTCATACGGGAAAGTAAAAAATTAGCCAGAAGGACAATTAAAGGCAAATCTCCCACCTCTCTGCCTAATTTAGGAGTCTGCTTATTTTGTTATTTTTTTCCGAAGAAACTACAATGCCACAACAGAGGTCGATAAAATCCGTCAGATCAAATTGAGAGAAGATCGTCGATTTATTAAGCGTATTTTATGTAGAATTAGGTCTTTTGTTATCCATTCGACTCATGAAATAGCCCCTAGTAAATAAAATCAACTCCAAAATTATTTAACAGAGCAATCTGGCTATTTGGCACATCTGAGCAAACATTTATTTATTTATATCAAATGACAGGCTTTATGATGGTTATTATTAGCTCTTTAATTGACTTTGGGCTTCACAGAGAGGAGGAAGAACATCAAAGTCACAAAAGTCGAGAGAGGGAACAGAAGAGTGATTCAAAGATTTAAAAGCGACAGACAGGCACAATGGTAGAGAAAAAGGTAAGGTGAGTACTGTGAAGGGGTCGAATATGACATACAGTGGGGTCATGGTAGTTTGAAGTCAGAAGTCAACTGTCGATTAATAGACTTTTTTGCCATATGAGTATACGTTGCCCAGGTTGCACCATGTGGAGATAAGCCTATTGCGCATCCCTTTAAGCAAACAAAAATTTGATAACTAAACGACCCTTTAACGCCCTTAGGACCGAACAGTTCTCTTAACTGTTGATTGGCGTCTTGATAATGTTAATGATAACTATTGAGCGGGTTTCATTTATAACCACACAATTCCCATGGTAATAAATTATCAACCGTTAATTGAAGCCGACAAAATACCCACGTAACTTACCTACTTTACCCCACCGCCCCACCCCCTCCTAGTCAGTCATGGTTTTACCCGTACTTAAAAATGTACTTTTAGTACACTGATATTAATCAAGTGTGCGAGCCAGTGAGGAAATTCAAAATGGGAGATGTAAATTTCTCTAGTAGGGAGTGCTAATGCACAACTTCAATCAATACTTTGGTGGCTTGGCAATTAGATTTGGTGTCCTAGTTAAAAGGTAACTGATTGGACTACTGATTTATGAAGGTCTTTTTTCAAAGTCGGAGAAATTGTTTCATTTATTATAATTCCTATTCAAATGACAGACCGCGATAATCAGTCTGTTCATGTAAAATAGGTAATGGAATCGCCACAGACTCACCTCCACGTGGTGCACCCTCGGCAAAGCAGTCCATTAACCGGTAGTTGACTTCCGACTTCAAACTACCATGACCCCACTGTCATATTCAACGCCTTTCACTGTACTCAACCTAACTTGCCTTTGTGCCTACCTCTTAGATATGTGAAGCACTCTTCTCTTCCCCACCACTCGACTTTTGTGACATGATGTTCCTCCTCCCCTCTGTGACGCCCGAAGTCAACTAAAGACTAATGATAACTATCATACAGCCCGCCAGTTGATATAAATAAAAAAAGCTGACTTTAGTCGCTTTGACAAGTTTAATGAAAAAGGCCTTAATCGACTCTCCAAGGCAAAAGCAACAAAATAAATAAATGACCCGATGATAGGCCCAAAATTCTGGCCCAGATAAAATGCCTCAAACTCAGGTATTTACACAAAAAGACAGGTATTTATTAGGGGACAAATACATTACAAAGCGGGTTCTGATTTTATTCCAAACGGCGGAAAACCGGGGACTCTGGTGACGGCGGCAATCTCTTTGGGAGCTTTCAACTTCTTCTCTGACAAGATTCGTACAACAGAGTTCAATTCGGTAAGGAGACGCCGCATCTCCTTTATGCCAACTGTTCGTTGAGTTAAGTACTACAAAAAATTAGAGGGAAATCGCGGTCAATCGCTTTGTCAACGATAAGAATAGCAAATTTCGAATAAAGAGAGAGGTTTATTAAAATTTCCAAATCACGGACATATCTACATCCTTAAGTGGAGAACAGTAATTGCTAATTCTGGCCAGCATTAAAAAAGATGGTGGAATGTAAGTTTCCGATAAGAACGACTCCAGTATATCTACTCTCAACTCAGATGACAGGCTTACTGACATTGACTAACAAGATAGACATCATTTAGGAACAGACCGAGCCGGGGTTAATTTAGATATAGAACGACCGGAAATACGAACTCCTCAAAGAACACTATGTTTTCTTAACTTTAAACGGCTATTTTTGAGATAACAACTTGAGAAATTTTATGTTAACCAAACAAAAGCCTTGCTTTCAAACATCTATGAAGATAATATTGCCATGCTGAATTCATTTAATTCAATAGGAAGAGAAAATCAGCTTTTTAAACAAATAAGATGTCGAAAAAACGTGAAAATGACTAATTTGTTAAATAATTTTTGTCAGGACAAATTTTATTAAACTACTATGTGGATCCTTTTCACTTACGTTCCAAATAGTGTTTAATTATTAACTTGTTTGTGTGAATTAATCTGAATCAAGTGATGCTGTAAGCAGTTCGAAATTAACCGTCCTAACGAGAACCTATTTCTCTCTTTTCTCATACTTAGAATATCAGATAAAGTCGGTGACGAAAGATTTCGAATATTTATAAAAATGGAACTCTGGACAGGGTTGGATTCCTACTTTCGACGAAATCTTCTTAATTCTCTAAATTATTGAGGAAGTCATTTAAAATCTAAAATAGTTACAGTTTTGCACTTAAATACTAAAACCATGATCAAGTTTCCAGATAAAAGCCATATAATCTGCACAGTTCTTGAAAGAAAACTACCCACATGAGAAATTAACATGAATAAAGATGTGATTAAGCCAAATGTTTCTTTAAAAATCTTAAAATTGTGGATTTTAATGATAACTCTATATACTGACGATGGAAAATCCACGACAAGATCCAGTTTAAGCATAATGAAGCAAGTTTAACTCATATTTAGACTCATAATGAACCGATACCATTGAGTCCGAAAGCAAATTTAAATCCTCCCTTAAGGAAACGGGAAACCACTTTCAACAGAAAGGTACGAACAAAACCAGTGGAACGTTAGCCCTAGTGTGGTGCATAGAATGATATAATAGGAATGGAACCATGATTACCTACCTCTTTCAAATCATCCACTACATCTGGATGCTGCCACCAGGCTGCTGCACCACCCGTAAAATCGCAACCATCTGAACCATCCACCTGCTGTTTCTTGGCCGCATCATTGGCAGACGTCTTCGAGCTGCGAACAGAAGGCAAGAGTTGCTGAATACGTGCTCGCAGACCCCGAGGACCTGCAATTTCTGCCCATGTATGCTCTAAAGCGCAACGCAAAGCTTCTTCCTCGGCGCTAATAGCAAACCCAGCACGACGTGATACAGTTTGTTTAGCTAGGAGCTAAGTAAACAAATAAAATGCTACTAATAAGAGTTAAGTAGAAACAATAAGTTGTGATCCATGAAAATATCTACCTTGAGAACGCGATGATTGAGCTCAATTTGTTTTCGCTTGATTTCAGAGAGCTTTTGTGTGCTAGATAACTGTTGAGTTTGAAGATTTGTGGCGACGGAAAGTAGTTGCTAAAAGGTAAAATAAACAATAGTTGAGCATAGAGTAACCAATAAAAAATATTAAAGTTACTGAAAAAAATTCTTTATAAACTCCAACCAATAACAACTATGGGCGAAAACAACGGTGGATAGATGTTGTTTCTTCTAGTTGGGAACGACTAATTTTAAGTCAGCTGAAAAACAATGGCTAATCTGCAAAAAGTTTGGACAGTATAACCCTATCGATTATTTATAAAGGTTGACAGTAATAAAATAAAAACTATTTATTTTAGTTGAATATGGAGCAATAATAGCACAGCAGTTTAATAACAAAAAGCACTTGATATTTGAAAAAAGTAGTAGGATCGACAAACTTCTCTTGCTAGAAAGTAAAAATGTAGCCAATAATTCAATTACATAAAGAAGTTCAAAAAAACGTAGAAGTACTCAAATTAGGAAATTGACCAACCTTAACGGACTTCCGCTGCTGTTCACCAAACAGAAGCTGTTCATCACGTCTTCGCTTAAGATCAGCAAATCCGATCACAGGAACAGGAATAAGACGATTAGGCGCTGGGTTCTCTTCACGAGCCTAAAAAGACATCATATAGAGATTAAAACTCAGAGTTGATAATGGAATTGCAAGACGATTTCTTCCCCCCCCCCCCCCCCCCGAAATCACCAACCTGTTGCCATACGCGTTTGTCAAAACCCGCTGGTGGAATCTCCAAATAAGCATTGATCTGAGATGCCGAGGGAGCTAATTCTGGCATCAGACGGCAAACAAGGAGTTGAGATTCAAGTTGGGGCTTCACAGTTGCGCTACAAAAGAAATTTGCCAGATCGCTTGCCGGTATGGTATGTGATGTTCCTGAAGAAAGAAGAGCCGAGTAAATTAACAAACAAATAGCAGACTCCCAAAAGTCAACATCGAATCGCGGTTATAAATAGTATGATTCCCTTAACTAGAATTATGCAATACAAATAAAGGATACTAGCTATTGCTATTAACAATTCCTCAGTACAACAAATAAAAACCGAACTATATTCAAGAATTCCCGACAAAGCAAAAAATTTTTCCGTGAACAAGCTGCTTAATAAAGAGGCTCGGCGAAAGTGGCTCACGTCGTCGCATAGATAATACATGAGAGCTTAGACCCAAACAATCAGAATCAAAGTATTTGGACACAGTAGCTAGTAAAAAATACTCGAATCTAAGTTTCTCATAAAAAGTGTTGAAATTTCGCCATCCAGACTTACGCTCACAATGAATTTAATAGCCAATCTTCAAGTTCATGGTAGGTAATAAATAATACACAAAAGGATTTAGGATTTAAACGTCCTTTACTTTCGACTAGAATGCGAGATTTATTTATATCAAATAGCAGGCTTTATGATAGCTGTCATTAGCCCTTTAGTTGACTTCGGGCTTCACAGAGGGGGAGGAATATCAAAATCACAAAAGGTCGAGAGGGGGGGGGGGGAAGGGAGGGTTTGCCACCGACACCAAGGTAGAAATAGATAAAGCGAATACTGTGGAAGTGGTCGAATATAGAATACATTGAATGCAAAATAATAACCGGCAAATAAGCAGACATTTTTAATATATGATAATGAAAAAAATAGCACAAAGAGGAAAAGAACCTCGAAAGAAGTCGAAGTGTTGAACTATAGACGATTCTGCAGCGAAAATGATTATCAATCCAGCTCCAAAACGAATGTGAGCTTAAAACTAAACAAATCGAAGCAAAATTCCGACTTTCAAGATTCGCAATAAATGAAAATGCGATTTTAGAAACAAAATTTACTTCAGCATATTACATACAGCCATATTCATTTACAGCAAAAAAATAATGCTTTATGATATATACTAACCACTCACCAGAAGCCTGACGTTCAACAACTTTCACAACAATCTCGGTACTTGTTCCCGATCTAGCACACGGTCTAATTTCCTCAATAGTAAGTTGTAAATTCGGTCTCCCACCGAGAAGTCTGAAAATGTGATCCTGAATAGCCTGCTTCTGCGGAATGACATCATTAAAGTTCTTATTCAACTCCATACACACGAGGCCATCTGCTTCAGAGCTAGTTGGCAACACATTGTAGGCGATGCCCCGGAAACGAGAAAAAGGGTTGTCGGGGCTGTAGTTTACAGTTCCAAGAGCAGAAAATCCAGTTCCCATTCCGAGTATAGCTTGAAGCTGGTTCAAACGAGCTACAACATTGTCCCTTTCGTCACCGAAGAGCACGGGCTGGGACAGAGAGGCGTAAAACGCGTCGACAGATTGGCGAGCTTGTAGCTGTTGCTGCTGCTCAGCTACGTTTTGCGACACTGAACCATTTACCGATTTAAACCCGAAAGTTGCTTGCGTGGTCTGAGCAGGTTGAAATGAGAATAGAGAACCTGGTTTAGATGATGTAGTATTGGAACCAAAGGTATTTCCAAACAAAGAAGAGGGTTTTGCTGCGGCTGCGGAAAAACTGAATGAGGAAGCAGTGGATGATGTAGCAGTATTAAACCCACCAAAGATACTCGTTGTGGTTTTAGCAGGCGAAGCACCAAGAGTGAAAGCAGAGGTTGTTGCCGGCTTAGCACCAAAGCTAAAGGCACTAGGGGCTGGTGTTGCAGAAGCTCCGAAAGAAAGCCCACTTTGAGTAGTTGAACTGCCAAATCCAGGAGTTTGGGGGGCCCCAAATAAAGGCTTAGAGGTATTTCCAAACATGATCAACGATGAAAACTCAAAAAACTGGGCATCCTTGATTGGCTGAGATTATAATATTAATAATTCAAACAATTATTGAAATTTCGAGGCTAATTATGTAAGTATTTTCTTAACATAATTTTACTATAAATGAACGATTAGTTCACATTTATAGAAAGACCTTCTATCTATATGTATACATGCCAGTTTTTCTAGATCAAATTTGCAAGCGCGATTCTCTTGTGACTGTAATTTCATTTTGAAAATTTACAAATTGAATGATTATAATGAAGCATATGTACAAAATTTTCGATTAATAATCAACCTGGAACTAAGAAAATGCGTAATCTCTTCTTATGAACAAAAATAACCCTCAGTATGGCTCCGTTGTTTGCTATTTATGCCTATTGAGACAAATGATCAGGACCGTTTTATAGGCAATAAACTGACTAAGTATTGTCCTGTAAATAACCACAACGGGAGTTGATTACTACTGCAAAGGGCTCAACGATTCGTTATTAATTTTAATGAAAGATTTTAGGAAAATAAACGTTTAGATGTTATTCTCACACACCTACTTTCTTGCCAAGATCATACAACAATTTTACCTTAATCTTAGAGCCACCATGATTTTAATTTTTTTCATAAATTCATTTTAAGAACATCTACTACCAAAAGCTTCAACCGATTAGCAAATCTTTGAGTGACTTGTTATACACACTGAATTAGACGGATTTTCAATGTATGCTAAAGGTTTGGTGACAGTTTGTATAAAGCCCTTAATTTAAAATTAGAAATTAGCCCTCTCACAAGCTGGTTTAGAAGTTAGCGAATATGTAAATTATTTATCTGCGAGTTGGAGCGATAGTTGAGACAAAGGCAAAATAAAATAAAATGAAGCGAGAAAAAAGATAACAAACATCGAAACATTCTATTTAAATGAACTGTAATAGTTTTACAGATTTATATAGAATATAAAAAAATTAAATTAAATTGATTAATCAAAGATTTATTGGCAAATTAAGTACAGTTCAAAACTTAATAGTTCCTAATAATTTGACCTAACTTCTTGTTATTATCAAGTTTTCCATTGAGCTCACTGTTTAGTGCTGTAATTGGAACCTTTATTTCTTCAAGGCTAGTTATACTGCGATTATTATTCTTTATCGGTTTTTAAATTGATACATATATTCGTCTTGGATATTTATTTATGATGCCGTTTAAGGTTACTTGTTTGAATCTAAAATATCATTCATTTTAACTTCAGATGAGTCAGGAAACAGTTGTAAGTAATGTCAAAGCTCTCCTGGATGAATATACCACTATGGATTATGTCTTTCCGGCTATCCTCATTTTTGGCACTTGTACGATGTTCTTCTTCATTCTCTTGGTGATTTTCGGCAATGACAAAGTAAGTCTTTTAATCTCTACACTTCTTTGTTATGTTGGCTCACGATACTTTCAATGACATTTGATTGAATGCGCAAGTTCCCGGATCTAGGTTCATAAATAAATTTTTTGTAACTGCGTCAATGAATAAATTGTCATAATGAATAACTAAATGAATCGTCTTATACAGTCTGAAATAGATACACCAACTCCAAGGGTGAGTTGTTTTGAGCACTCGCGCGTAGTTGTTATTTATGTTCAGTAACTTGTTACCAACCTTGCCTGCATACCCATAACTAACTTGCATGCATTTTAGCCTATTAGTGTTGTGAGTTTATTTGTTAATCCTTTTTTTCCTTATATATGTGCTTTCAGATTGAAAAAATGAAAAAGGCAAAGGCGACTTAGATCAGCTTAAAATTTTACACGTTCTTATAACATCACTTTGTAAGTATTTGCCTGTTGTATATTAATCTTTTCTCTTTTGGTTTGGCCTATCTATTACTATTTTTTAAATACTTCTTTAAGGTGCATCGGTGCGATTTGTTTCGATGAGGCATCTCTCGAATCTCCACCTTAGAGCTTCCTTCAATTTGTAAAATTCCACAACATCCCTTTTTCTTCACATTACCCCAATTCCACTGTACATTCGTTTTTTAATAATTTACAAAATTTATAGAATTAATATAATCCATGATTTGTTATGAAAGATCTTTAAGTTAGTATTTTTGTTTGATTGCATTTTCTCATGTTTTCTTGGACTTTTAGAGGTCATATGGAAAACAATTGCGTACACTTTGTCATGCTTGCCTTGATACGGCTTTTAAATTTGCATAGTTTGTTTAATCCTTTAATAGCTTGAGCTTATCTTCTTATATTCAATCAATACGGAACGAGGTGTTCCAATGGACCGTTTGGCTGCGTTTAAGTCGTGGATGTTTATATGCAATCGGTGTTTTTTAGAAACTTGCGTGTCGGCACGGCTAACAACATAGATGCGAGCAAATTCACGTGATTTTGATGTGACCATTCTAGGCATGACTTTTTGTTCTTGTGTTTTGGTTTTGGGGACTAATTCTGGATCTTTACTTTTTAGGAACGCATAGGCAATTATACCATTTTCAGCTAGTAAGTGATCACCTTTCTGCTTGGTACAAGATTACTAAATTTTGCGGGCTTACTTAATCTATTAGTATTGATTTGTTAATTATTTAATGCAAAGCAAATTAACACATAATTTTTTAAGTGGATTCGATGAATATGGATTGGGTTGTGAAATAGCTAATAGAAAGGCGATGCGAGAGGGGAGTTGAGTATCTGCTTGACTTATTCTACCTCAAAATCCCCTCCCCTAATGATAAGGCAAATGAGCATGAAAGTGGGGCTTAGAGTTTCTTTTGATTTGTTAATTATTTAATGTTGTTTATAACAAATGGCAGGCGTTTCGATGGTTACCATTAGCCCTTTAGTTGACTTCAGGCCTCACAGAGGAGGAGGAGGAATATCAAAGTGAGAAGAATTTGGGAGGGGAAAAGAAGAGTGATTCATAGATGTAAAAGAGCCAGACAGACACAAAGGCTCAAAAAAGAGTAAGATGAGTGCTCTGAAGGGGTCGGATATGACATACAGCGGGGTCATGGTAGTTTGAAGTGAGAAGTCAACTGCCAGTTAATAGACTTTTGTGGCGTATGATTACACATTGGCCAGGGTGCACCACGAGGAGGTAAGTCTATCCCACACCCCACTATTTAATGTAAAGCAAATGAACGCTTAATTTTTTAAGTGGATTCGATGAATATGGATTGGCTTGTGAAATAGCTAATAGAAAGGCGATGAGAGAGGGGAGTTGAGTATCTGCTTGACTTATTCTACCTCACAATCCCCTCTCTTAATGATAAGGTAAATGAACATGAAAGTGGTGCTTAGAATTTTTTGTCTGGACCAGCTATAGATCGATACTGGGAAAATTGTGGCGACCACAATTCGAATTTTATTAAGCAAAAAATCTAATTTCAATTCTAGACAATTATTTATGAGATAAACGAATTTTTGTCATCCTTATTTCAGATTACCCTTTTGTCTCCTGTTCTGCTAAGTATCACATTTACTACTCAACTTCTTAAAATGGGGGAATATTTCTTGAGATTTAAAGTTCTAGTGGAATAAAACCCCTAGAATAAAATTCAATCGTCCATTTAGTGAGTTAGTTAATCCTGTGGGAGATATCATAATTATTTTTTAATCACTTTCATGTGATTTATGTGAAGAAGAGTAATCTACTTTAGCCGATACCAACTTAGCCAAATCTAAAATTCACCACTGTGGAACATTGCTTATAACTTCTTATAAAAGATAAAGATTTTTGGATGTTAATAAACAGATTTCCCTTCATACGTTTAAGTATTTCATTATTGATCAATTATTATTCTAAAATTACATTAAAATAAACCAATGTAAGGAATGCTAATGTCTTTGTGCCTATAGAAGGGCCTTCATAAAACCCTAAATATTGATCAGTATAAATGATAATTTTATTAATTTCCCTTCTTTTATGAATTTAGAGTAATCATACTAGACGAATCAAATGTGTATGAGGCATCTAGTGCTTTGCTCTCAGCGTTAGTTTCTTTACATTTCAAAGTCGTTCATTCCTTTTGTAAGTTCAAGAGATATGCTTTCAACGCTCAAGGAGGAGGAGGAGGCCATTGTATGAAATCCCTCCACTACCCCCTTCTCGTTCAAGCAGCTGAGCGTTTTTTGCACATGTATCGAACTCACTACGCCACCCGAATGGACTGTATACTCTTTCCCCAGAAGGTGAAAAAAATTTGAAGGACAGCAAAACTAAACATAGTTTTACTCAATAATTTCACATATTTATGCACGATTCCCTAATGTTTCACTGCATATCAAAATCACCATCTCAAATAAGTATGTTCAATCTACACTTAAGGAGAGGTGAGTTTAGCCAGTTATTTCATCAAGAAAATGAATGGAGTCAGTTGCTGGACGTGGAAACAAAGCACTGATTGTTTATTTTGATCGAGAAAAAACTTCATTATGCAGGCTGCCTTTGTGCCACTACGGTGTCTGATCCTGCTAATCGTCCTGACACTGTTTATAATTATGTCGCCTAATGTGCATTTAGAGTGAGCCAATTCCATGAGGTATCGTTTAATGAATAGGAAGTCACTCCGTTATGTTCCATTATTAATAACAAATTCGATTATAACGTACGATTGAGTTAAAAACTGCAGAAATTAATCATATTTATGTATGATGTGGAGGAATCTAGCCACGTCTTGACTGAGGCAAATCTTAACTTGGCGAAGTAATTCTGCTTATAAAAAACGCAAAATCTTGAAAACAGACATACATAATAGTTTTCAAATAACTGAGAGATAAGTTTTCATTTGAATCCCATAGAAGAGTTGAAATCACTATCCCCCGGTTTCCTGACATCATACTGATCGGCGTGTTTTCAACGAAATTGTTCCACCTACGCATACTTAATGGGAACAACAAATTCTTACCTTGCAACATATAGCACCGGAAATAAGCGTTTTGTCCATACGAATCAAAACCCGAAAACTGGTTTGGAACAAATTATTTGACCAGAAAGCTTAAAATGGTTGAGCATTTTTACAAGTCCACTTCAATTAAAGGAAGTCTATGGGGTATAATCAATCCTAGGCTAACAGTTGTGGAGTGTGAATTTTTCTCCACATAGGCTACACGAAAATACAAATATCAATAATTTTCTCGTCAAGATCTTACACGCTTATCAGTTCTTAATTTTATGTGAATTTCGCGATTAAAAAATGATTGAATTACTGAAACAGGAAAATTGAATATAAGCATAAAATGAAATTTTGTCAATGAAAACAAATCCTTCTACAAGTTGTCGAAATTTTTAATGTCATTAAATAAAGTACTATTTTACTTTAGTAATCCTTGTTTTAATGGACAAAAGTATTTGGCATCCTAATTATCTGCAGAGTTGACTGAGGGGGGCGTAATGCCTTGATTATGGCACATAATTAGCCATTGTAAGTCCATATGCACCAGAGATGTTGCATATGGAGTCAGGGAGCCAGTAATTTTTTCTAAATTTCCGGAGGTGATTTCAGTTGCTTTCTCTTCATTGGTGTTGAAATGAAGAAAAAGTGAACGAAAATGGTCCACTTTGTTATAATTGAATTAGTTACCGGCATCCTACAATCTTGACCAATGAGAGAGGAAATATCCTGAAAGTGTTAAAATTAGCTATGTATTATTACTTCATAAAATTGAATAGTTAATCTGCTGCCCAATAAGTGTTGAAAATCCTAGATTTAAACTCACACAGCAGTTAGAAACATGAAAGATGAAACAGGCAATCAATTGTGTGCGATCAGAAACCAACATTTGAGTGGAATTCACTTAATTCCAAAATCTACTCAATTCCTTCTTTCACCCCTTAATTAACAAAGCAGATACTCCTTCATTATTCAATCACTTCCCTTAAATTTCATTTTCTGCCTTTCTCTAAATAATAGATAGTTAAAAGTGGTGGTCTGTTCTCGAATCACCAGATATTATTAATTCTCTATGTTCATTTATGCAAATATTATAAGTCATATAAGGCAAAACACATCTATCTACTAGATATTCTAAATGATTGAAATTTGGCCTGTGGATATTCAAGTGTAATTGAAGTTTAAAAATATATTCTTTGGAAAGTGGAGTTATCATAAAGAATAAATGATGAGTTTCGCCTAGTTTGCACTCTGAATGCTTCAAAACCACTGAATAATAAACTCGGCGCCGTCCAGTTAAGGTTCACTTAAGTCGTTTGGCCCATTTTGTTTAACTAAGAAGGTGAAGAGGGTTTATTTGACGCCAAATACGAGGACAAATTCCGAGAGTATTGTCGACTTAGCACTTAAGTGGGGTGATTGTGAAATCACGTTTTCATCACAATTCTTATAGCCCACGCGTATGATAGCGTGTGTGTACTTACGTCGGCGTGAGGAAAGCTCCTCGAAAGCCACTGATTAACTCGTTAATGCACCACTTATTTTCATCCATTGACAGTGGCTGTCATTTAATTTAAGTCAATTTTAAAAAGGCAGCAAAATGATTATGATTTTGAAAGGCCTAGAGATTAAAGTTTTTGTGGCCGATGGAAGATTGACTTTTTAGGCGAATTTGTACTTTGAAAGGGAGACAATTTGAAGGGATTAAGTCACGAAAAGCTTTTGTGGTAAACAGCCGTTAAGCCTTATGTTTATTGATTTGCAAGTGGATCTAAGTCATTCATTTGGTCTTTGATGTGCAAGCGCGTAGACACAACCTTAGCTTGATAGATATTTGCAAGCCAGATGATCGATATTAACTAAACGCACAAGACTTAATCTATTCAAGGTACTCTTTCACTTCTAATTTTTTTGTTAATGAAGTGAACTTGCTATGCATTGGAAATGAGAGAGAAAGGCAATTCAGAGATCCCATTTCAGGGAGTTTAGATGAGTTATTGGGCTCCTAAATTTTTATAAATTTTTCATGAAACAAAGTGGTTATGCCGGGGGAAATATTCATTGTGAAAACCGGGAGTTTTTAAAGAGGAGATTAATATCTAAGTATTTGCATTTAATCACCTTGAAACAAGACTCAAAATATACAGTGTTTACGTTAATTTAAGTAAACCTTGTTTGGTCCATAACATGAAGTCTTTTATATCTCCCAAAACTAAAATATGTGTGCGGTGCAAACGGTGGTCAATGAGCCTAATGTTAATGATCGCCAACATTGCAAATGCTTAGTGCGCATACTTCAACCCAAAACTCGTCAAAAAAGTTGTTATTTTTACATAATTGTTTTATTGAATAATATAGCCTTTTTAGTGTGCACGTCAAAAGCTTCACGCTTTTAAGAAGGGCAAAGCTTTAAGCTGTTTCAGAAAGTTACCCTGATATACGTTTGAGCTTTAAAATGTCCAGCAAATCTCTGCCAAATTTGTTGTCAACGTAGAATAAATTTAATTTCCTTGGTTCTTGAGAAAGTATTTTCATAACCATCGTTGCATTTAGTGCAAGAATTATGCATTTACGGAAGACTGTTTAACTAATTTTTGGAAAAAAACTCAACTCTTATTTTCCTTTAAAATTGAAACGAATGGGATAATGTTAAAAGTTAATTTAATGGGACTGCTTCCCAGTACAATGGGCTTAAAATATCGATCATGGATTAAGAATAAAATGGAAAAATATTATCCACTTCCAACAATTAAGTGTAGAAAGAGTTTAAACGACTTTTCAACAGCCGAATAAAGTTCATTGATTCAATCGTGACTTCACTAGTTTCTTAACAAAAGCCAATGAATTGCGCAGCTTATTTATGTGCCTGCAATCTGTGACACATTTCACATCCTCAAAAAAAGCATCGTGTCATTAAAAAGAATAAGCAGTCGAATTATAGAACTTTAATCCACCATCGAATAGAACAAAAGGGTGAATTTCGCTCAGAAATGGATAAAGTAATTAATTCGGACGTTATTTTTATTCATAATATTAATTGTTCAATTTGAACGTTGGAATATTACTAAAGAAGTTGTATAAACAGTCCTTCACTTTTAGAATTGTTCTATTTTTCCCATCTTTGTATTTGTAAATTTTACTAAATGATCTACAAAGTAAGGACAATTCATTCATTTTAAGCTAATTAATCATGGAGACCAAGGTGGAAATTAGAAATCAAATGCTTTTCCATTTGTACACAATGCAAGTTTATTTTGAATATCAGATTAAACGCAACTTCTGGCATGTGATAAGTGACGCATTAATTGACTGTAGATATTTAACCTCAATGTAGACATACCACAGTGCAATTCGAATGCACATTAACAGGTGATATACAATCGTTAGTATAAATAGGAAAACCACTGTTATATTAACAGATAGTCACAAGGCTACATGCACTCGATTCCGAGGATTATGTGTTGGGAGCTCAGTGTCGGTGTACCTGTTTGGAAAGCTAAAAGACTATAGAGAACGAGATTTATGGGTAATGCCATCACACTTTGTTAACTAGCGTTCGGGAACGGAAGAACATTAATCGAAACCGCAGTGCACCGGGGACCAATTCCGATCGTAGATTTGTGTGAATTTCGTTCGGATGTACCGAGAGTACTCAATTATGCTTCCTATTACATATCTAAGGACTTACAATATCCGTCTAAGTGTAGATGTGGTGTAGCAGTTGCATTGATCAAATTATAGGCAAGTTGGACCATTGGAACAGGTATTCATCCCATCACATTGGCTATTTGGATACTCGCGTGTTTAAGCGAAACGAGTAAATTTTGCTTAGCTCATACGTTACTGTAATCGAAATTAGCAGAACAATCAAGCATTTTTTAATCGTCCATCTTACATTTGTGATTGGAGGTAGAGAGCGAGAGAGGTGAGAGAACAGGACGTCATTGCTGAATGATACTATGACATGAATAAGTTGGATTTTAGTCAGACGCATTTGTTCTCGCAACAAATTCGCTTTGTCTTTAATAACTTATCAGTTTGAAAGGCAAACTTAAAAGTGAACTGAATAATAATATGGCAGGAATACGAATTTGAATTCAAGTTGGGAAAACGTCACAAGTGGGCTTCTTTGTGGTGTGACAGCAAGCACTGCATCCCATCTTAACTCACACTATTCTTGCATGATGAAAATTAAAGCAAAAAGTAGAACACGCTGTTAATAACTTAGAGAATATTGTTAAAAACTAAACTGCTAAACTGTAAAGCAGCTCTTACCCCACCTATTGAATCACTTAATTCCGACCTGTTCAAATTAATGCACATTTTTCATCAGGGTGGGTGGGTGGGTGGGTGGTGGGAGGGGGGTGGGGTGGGAAGAGGCAATTTTTTGACAAATTTTAATTATGGAAAAGGATTAGATCAAATGGCATAGCAGGCGATCCCGGTAAATTTAGAAAAATGGACAACAGTAAATGTGCCACGGTTTATGCGCAGCAAAAAATTAATTTACCCTTGTTTATTCATATGTACAAAACGAGGAAAAACCCAAACGCGACACCATAAAGATTCATGTTTGTTTACAAATTGTCCCCTATGTTCATGTCCACAATATCCACATTCTACTCATCGATTGATTGTATTCCGTGGTTGGTCGGAGCACTCCATTTTCTGTATTCATGTGTAGTCGAGTGCAAGTGGATGAGATTAGCAGAAATATAGTCCCTTTACAGAAAAGGCCAACACCGTTGAAGGGCTAATTGAAAACTACTTATGAGTTTCTTGAGCTTTTAAGGTACCAACAATGGCTGTAGTGAGCTCTGTAAAAAGAAACAAATTCAGCTTTACACAATCTTAAAAATATCGAACATTGTGAATGAACAATATAAGTGATTTAAATGGCTGATGGACCCGGGAAAAAGTGAATGGGAATTCACTCAAACCCGAGCGTGTGAGAACCGGGAGTTTAAAACTCGAATCAAGAGCATATTTAACTATACCAAATGTGCTGTAAAAGAAAGTAAAATGATATTATTTTGCTACGAAAACCCTTTTTTATCAGCTTCATTTCGATCATCTCTTGTTGACCAAATTGAATTGCTTTAGTGTTTATGGGAATTTGTAGTGCTACAGTATTAGAATTGTGCTAGTTAATGGCGCTGTTTCCAACTTTCAATTTGCCCGTGTCCTGAGGTTTTAAGTGTTCTTTTTTGCCCAAATATAAAGTTCTCCAATATGCTCTCCGGCTTTTGTATCTGACGGAAGTCTTGCTCTCATTTCTTAGAGCCTTCTACTAAGGCTATGGCTGATTCTATATCTATCATGGAATTTAAAACAGCGATTATGAAATATAAAATATGATCACGGATATAGAAAAGAAAATGGCAGAATTTATTTAGAAGTTTCATTTATCTTTCCTGTTGGATCAACAAATATATAGCCATTGGGAGTCTCTTTGAAATATCTTGGAATATGCGAAAGTTTTTTACTCATTCTGGCGTTCTCACTAACACGTTGAATTTCCTCCAACTAAAATTTAAAACATTGAATAATTTTGACTACTTTTAACGAATAAGTAGAATAATATATCCAATGTTTTTACTTTCGCCTTTTCCTGAGTCGCCAATTCAATATTGCCTTGCTTCAAGGCCACACTAATATTAAACCATAAGCGTTGTGATTCTTCGGGATTTTGTAGATTCACAGGTCGAACCCATTTCGGTTCAATTTCAAGTTTAGTGGTGTCTATAACTTCTTTGGTACCCTAGTAGATTGATTTAAGATATTGAAATCAATTTCCAATTTGAAATCTCACAGATGTATAATCCACAATCTCCATAGTGGAATTCCAATGACCACTAACATTAACGACGGCCTTCTTGGAATTTTGTGGTGTTTCTGGTTCGAAAATATCCGCGGATATTTGATGTAAACGTTTATTATTGGTCACCGTCTGTAAAAGAAAAAGGGGATTTTTAATTTCTCGAAATTAACAAGATGTTTGCATTTAGAAGGCATATCTATTATCTGATGTGATAAGAGAATTAACTGGTCAAACTTACCAACTTCTTCGGTATGCTAATTTCTGGCCATGTATTTAAAATTTAGCCTTTTAAAGGTGCCCGACAGCATAAATAGCTAATGATTAAGATTCCAGCAATATTAGATTAGTTACTGTATTTGGATTAGTACGTCGTTTGTGAATTAATGTACCTCCTTCGATTTCACTTTTTTCACTTACAAAACAACTAGTTTTCTAACTTATTTTTACATATTTCTGCATTCGATTATTACATTAGGCCGATCAATTCAAAGATAAACATATATTTTGTGAGATGGGGAATTAATCCCCCTTGTAAAGAACGAGAGGTATTTAAAGGTTCAGCAATTTTGGGGATTTTGAAAACTTGTTGTTTAATTGCAAATAATCAGCCAATAATTACGAAAATGTTTGCTAAGCTCAATGCAAGAGATCATCAAAACGTGCTCTCAAAACTTATAGATTTTAGAATGAATTACTGAGAAATTTTGATAAATGATCAATAAAATTGTTATTTGAATTTTGAAATTTAGAGATTTTTCTTAATTACATCTTCTTGCAGATCGCACTTTTTATTATTACTATGCTGACTATGGATGTCTCAAATATAAAAACTAAATTGTTGTTATATTTATTTATTTATTTTTAGCTCTGATAAAGTTGGGTCAAATATTTTGAGTTTTGTTTGCTTGACCTACTTCAACAATGTTCTTAGCTGGACGAATTAGGGGGCAACTTCTTACAAACAAATTGGGCCGAAGTCTGACGCCTTTCCTTTAGGCAAAAACGTCAGAACATATGCACCAAACACAACTCTTAAATTCACCTTTTGTTGTCAGGTGTTTCATAGTTTTTTTTTAATAAATACATGCAATAGAGGTTACTACGCAAAATGCACATTCTCTCGCTAAATTGGGAAAATATGCCCTTTTATTAGCATTTTCAGAAAAACAGACATTATTTAAACTGAAATCACGTTTAGTTCAAAGAAAGAAGTTAGTTGTTTTTAACTTGAAGAGCTAGTTACGATAAATTCATTTGCTTAATACATTACGTTGCGCTCATTGATCAATTCGATGATAGATCAGAGTTGGTCAAAGAGAACTAAGAGACGTTTGCAGTCATCATCAGTTGAATTGAATTGGAATATGCCATTTGAGCGAATCAAATTAACATTTGTGTGTCAACTACTGACAATATTTTAATTAGCACTAATAAAGTAATATTAGAATTCGACAAGGTAGTATAATAAAATGATATCTTGTAACAAAAAAATGGAAAATTTTGTGGGACACGTCATCGCATGCGCGTACACATAGGCTTGAGGTGCGGCTGTACAACCTCGCGTACGGATTGAGGACAAGAGCACGCAGCCAATAACAGCTCAAGGGCCCTCACTTGTTTTACCAAATCCGTCATGTTGTATGACTGAGTTCCCTCCCTATACTCTTCTTGCGTGGTTTATCGCTCCGTGCTACTCGTCTGTTTCCTTTATAGCTGGGCTATGGTTTAGCTGGTTCTGGGAGTCTAGCTAGATGTAGGAGAATCTCCCTGGTTCTGGGAGTCTAGCTAGACGTTGGAGAATCTGCCGTTCTGGGAGTCTAGCTAGATGTAGGAGAATCTGCCACAGATATAAACGCGCTCCGTGCTACACGTCTGTTTTCTTTATAGCTGAGCTATAGCTTAGCTGTTCAGTCTAGCAGATGTAGGAGAATCTGCCAAAGAGATTTCTGAGTCAGGTAGGAGAATCTGCCACAGAGATTTTTGAGTTAGTCAGGCTTTACTAGCGTAGCAATCCGCTACAATTTCAAGTGCAAAAAACAGTAAAAATTGATATTTTAAGGGACGAGTAAAAGTAAAATAAAGTTTCTTATTTTAAACAAACAAATGTTTTGATAGTAGTAAATTCTAACTCCCTCCCTTTAATTTCATCGGCAGATCATGAACTAAAGTTCGCTTCCTCACTCATCATGCGCGTTGGATTAACAAACGTGTGAAAATTTTAATCCTTTTGGGAAATGCCTCCCGAACTAGCATGTCCAGACTTGAAATCCCACCCTTTCCCCAGTTCCTCAAGTCTCATCAAACCCAACACTCCTATCTGTGATTTTTACTCAATTTTCCAGTTAAAATTAAGTGGTTTGACATAGAAATTCCTCGATTATCTATCCATAAATGATTTACATTATCAATTATTTTAAAAATAGGCAATTTACATGGAAACACTTTCGTTCTGACTTCCTGAATTCGACCGGAGAACAAATTAGCGAGTGCTCACCTTTGTATAGAACTTGACTTGCGCTACGTATCCGCTCTGAGGACATGTAATAGCAATGGTATCACCGAGTTCGAACCATGGCACTGTGAGGATAGATCGACCATAAGCATTAGGAAGAGTGAACACGTATTCTTCATTGTGTTCGCCCAATTTCAAGATGACTAAAATTGTGGAATAGTGGAAATATGTTTTAATTGCTACAGTTGTGTCAGTGTTAGTTACGAAATTTGTGTTCCTAAGTCACTGTTTAATTAATAAAAGCAATCTACTTTTATTATCATTGATAATTAAAAATTTTGCTAGGTAAAACTATATTATCTATATCATATTTCATATATCATATATTTTAAAACAAAATGTCTCCATAAATTTAGGCAAAGTCGAAATGAGAGCCAACAAATCAATAATGTCCTTAGATTGAATAAGCTAAACAGTATTCCTTTGGAATAACATTCTCGGCTCACATTGTTGCTATTTCTTCCGCAAGTAAATAATTAATAAATGCAAAATATTTCTGCCTTTACCTTTAAATTAAATTGAAGACGGCTCAAATCCAACATTTTTAAGATGAGCTGCACATTTATTTCAGGCAGTATTGTACGGACTTGAAATTTAAGGCTTCCCATAAGACGAATTTAATATTCCTATCGAGGGGTATGTGATAGACTTACCTCCACGTGGGGCGCCCTGGACAACGTATATTCATACGGCAAAAAAGTCTATAAACCGACAGTTGACGTTTGACTTCAAACTACTATGACCCGACACTATGTCCTATTACACCACCCACAGTACTCATCTTACCTTTTCTCTACCTTCGTGTCTTCCTGCCTGTCTCTCTTACATCTGTGAATCACTCTATTGTCCCTCCTCTCAAATTTTTTCACTTTGATGTTCCTCCTACTTTTTGTGAAGCCCGAAGTCAGCTAAAGGGCTAATGATAGCTATCGAAACGCCTGCCATTTGAAATAAAAATAAATATTCCGATCGAATTTGGAGGGCGTAAGTTGTAAAATGTCTAATCTAAACCTGAATGGAGGGAAAAAATGTTTGAGATGCAACTCAACGAAATAAATAGAATCACTTACTTTATGAAGATAAATAACCATTCATTTAAATTACTCTTTATAAAAATAATTAATCGCAAAGGATATGATCACTTAAATAAATTCCACTTGAAATTTTTGTCACAAGCACGCTTTAATAATACAAGATATTAAGAATGCATTTGTTTATTCAGTGGGCGTTGAGAAAAATGGGACATTTTGATATTTACTTAGATGTCTTATTAATTACAGATTTTATTTTCAATCTTCTACTGGAACTTTAGAATTTTCATAATTCTACAGCAAATTGAAATATTGTTATGCAAAGTGACAAAATTATGGTTTTTAGAAACTACACAACCTCAGCATAAACTTGACGCAGTAAAGTCGTATTAGTTTCTTATATATTGTAGATAAAACCAAACTGAACTTGTATCACAGCGCCATAACTAATGATTATATTACATATATTGTATACATTATATATATATATATATATATATATATATATTGAGATGTACTGAGGTGTTAGTGTCACGACGAATCCTTAGAAAGAAGAATATCTAATGCAAAAAATATCATTATGATTGTATTCCGCTTACACCGACTTGCGCAGTGGTACTACCTATCCGGCAAGTCAGTTTTGGTGCAATAGGGAAACTTCATTTCCGGTGCATAAATGTCTGAGCAGTAATTGAAAATGGTAGATGACTATGAAATGAATTTCCTTCTCTGAATTTACGGAATTTTGATCCGGTATCGAAATTTTAAAATTTTCTCACAGTCCTAAAATATTAATCTAGCAAACGCAATCACGAGACTTTCTTAAATCGTGTTTCTCAAGGGCACTTTGAGAACTGAAAGAAGCTCATCATAATCAAAGTGGAATTGTCAAATTTCAAAACATTNATAGCCACGTCATGATATTGCATTTTATATCCACACAGGGTGGAAGGAAAGTGTACCCTCTAAAATATTAAGACCTATGCTATTTTACACTTCAAGACAAATATTTTTTTCATAATTAATACTTAAATGTAATAGATTTTTATTAATGTTACCTTGTCCGACAAAATCAACGAAAATGCTAAGTCCTCGGAAATGCGAAGCCGTATGCACAGCCCCGACTAATTCAAGACGCCTTGAGGGGCAGCAGATTTGAAAAGCACTGACTGGTGGATGGTGTGAGACTTGCTCCCCAATGAAAGTTAGTAAGGTGGGTTCTCCTTCCTCTGTGGAGCGGCCGTTCTCGGCCACACACCCATTATTTACTTCCTTTTGCGATGATGAAGATGGTGGGAGTCGCCAACTGCATTGAAATACCTCACCGATAATGGGGTTGTATGGCTTCTTTGCAACTTTGTCCTGATAAGATAGAAAAGAGAGCATATATTAAGGCGATTCTAACTCTAGCATATCCAAACTATGGTAAAAAACTATCAGAAAGGGAGCGTTTGAGAATTCACGAAGAAGGCGTAAAAGTCAAACGATTGACAGCTTTTTGATTGGTACTAGATTTTTCAATCACTCATCTCTAGAAATCAAGTCTTCTCACGATTCTGTTACTACCTTTTATAACTATTCACCCCACCTTTAAAAAGGCTTACATTTTGCAAACTTTGGAAGGAAAAGATGGAAGACTTTTAGCTCTTCCTATGTACTCCTGTCGATATATATATAGTCAGTAAGGACATTAAGTGATAGAGTAATGGAGTATGAAAAAAGCATGTTAAAGTATATTTAAGAGAAATACGTGGGCTTAAAATATAACCCTGTAACGCCCTGCAGGACCGTACTATCCTCTGTCAAAATAAGTTCCATTGGCACTAGACTCGTAACAAAAGGCGCTCTAGTCCTTTGAAACGCGTTCAATGCGTCTATGGTTTTCGCCTGATGCATCACCAAAACACATCATGTTGGCGGCTTCAGTTTGCTGTGAGGCACGCGTGAGTACGGTTGGGGTGCATTTTTCATGCAAAAAAACCAATTGGACGTTAAAGGAATATAACTGAATTTTAAAATGGGGAGATGAAGTTCATTAATCGAGTTATTCCAAGATTCTCATGCTTAAACAATGCTGTTTTAAGAACCATTCAAGCGAGTAAGTTTAATCATATCGCATATTTATTTATTTCAAATGGCAGGCGTTTTGATAGCTATCATTAGCCATTTAGCTGACTTCGGGATTCACAGAGGGAAGATTCATCTAAGTAGCAGAAATTCGAGGGGTGGGGAGCAGAAGGGCGATTCACAGATGTAAAAGAGGCAGACAGGCACAAAGGTAGAGAAAAAGGTAAGATAAGTACTTTGGAAGGGGTCGAACATGACAAGCAGTCGGGGCATGGTATTTTGAAGTCAGAAGTCGAATGCCGGTTAATAGACTTTTTTGCCGTATGAGTATACGTTGCCCAGGGTGTACCACGTGGAAAGTTGCATTAAGCGCTTGCCCCTGGGATCATGTGATATCCAGAGGCCATTTTGTATTAACTGTGAATTGCACAGTGGCGTGTTGTCATTTGCCAATAATGGTTGTGATTGAAATAATTTTTTTATGATATAAATTGTTTTTGACCTTAAGCAAAAGGTTCACCACAAAATAGTCACAGATAGTTACTTTTGCTCAAAGGGGTCTTGCAGAAAAGGGATGGCTAAATTTAGAGCTACAGATTCAGTCGCTAATGCCAAACGCGAACACAAACAGATAAATATTCAATTTTCATTTAAGAGACTGCTATCGAACATTCGTAATACGCTTGTGGAAAACAGACCAAATGAATTGTGAAATGCTTTCCAAAACATGTTGACACGTGCTGAATTTTTGTTGCGAAGTTCATGATAAATACTTTTAACACTTGCTCTGAACTACGGAATGTTGGCTTTTATTTGGAATATTCTATATTTAATACCTTTAAATGAAAGTAAAGCATCAAGTTACCTCATGTATTCACACGGAACATCTTTAAACTTGGCCATCCTTTGTAAGAGATTAACCTCAAAATTGTGAATATCAGCTTCTGACTTGCAGGTTTTTGCTTTAATGGACCAAATGGCTTAGCCCAAACCATATTATCACGCAAAAATCCTTTCCACCAGTGAAGCAATAAGTCCTGCGGTCGATAACTCACGTGCACATTCAGATAGAGAAATGACGAACTATTTGTTTTTGTATTTGTAATAGAATAGGCTAACTAGAACAATAAATATGCTGCTATTGATTGTTTTTTGTCTATCTATGAATCGATTTTGGTAAGGCATAAAAGTTGCACCCCTTTTCCCTACCAAGGTTAAATCGGCCACACTTTGATTGGAGCACTGAATTCCTTAGTATTTAACTCAAATTACTCCATAAAGCATTTTTAATATGAGCTTTCGAAACGGTACAATTGTCGATGAGTAACAAGTTTGAAACTGAGTAAAGATTAAAAATTACTAAAATTTGGAAAAAAACCATACAATTTTGAAGTTATTTAAACTTTAAAAATGCTAACTTTTGGGTTTAGTTATTAAATCTTAAACAGGTCTTTCAAGTAGTATTTCCCTTTTTTCAAAACAATCTTTTTGTTATTTTATTGTTTAATATAATTTGCATTGGTTTGTTTTAGTTGGACGCCAGACTGGGAGTTTATTATTCAAATATCATTTGGCATATGAAAAATAGGCCAATAAATGTTGTCATTTTCATAATTTTCTTTAGGTAAATGTATAATGTTTAATTAAATAATTAGGAATAGAACGTATTTTATGTTAGGACGAAATGATTGTGGATGGCGTGTAATAGCAAGTAATTTAAACATTGTAGCGGATTCCAATACTAAAAAGCCTTGGCTTTCACTCAGTAATCTCTGTGGCAGATTCATCTGGTTTTGAACAATTTGTAAGAATAGATAAGCTATCACAAAGGTATAGAGGAAACTGATGAATGTCATGGAATAGGGTTATCAGGGTGATGGTATATTGGAGGTGCGTATTTTGTAGTTGACTGAAGAGAACTAACACTTTTGAGTAAGATAACCGTGTAATGACTTTGGCTATTGTTATATGACAATATTTAAGAACGAAAAGTACTTTAACGTTTTTTTTCTACATTCCATGTGTATATGAGATTTACTTTAACAGGGGGTGGGGGGGGGGAGATATATAGCTAAGCTATTTAATATAAAATAATATACGAAGAATTATTTTGAATTTTAAGCTCCAATAAAACCGGGTATTTTTAAAACGTGGTTTTTTAAAACTATCATTCAATATGGACACCTCAAAGGATCATTTGGTGGTTGATTTAAATTTACTAATGGTAATATTATCAGATAAATTCGATGCAATCAAAGCAATTACTTCCCTTTTGAACATTTTGTACGTTTTTTTTGAAATTTGCACATTAACAAGTAAATTGTAAAACTTGATCTACATTTTATGCTTGCCAAACAAAGAATATGGCAGTTATAAACTCAGTGAGTTTAAAATTAATTCAAAATAACTTTGCCGGGTGG
>UZAE01012298.1:0-47250 GCA_900617975.1 Rodentolepis nana
CATACGCTTCGCCTGATTACGATAAGTTGGGAATTCAGTTGCCTCTCAAGCGAGCCATAGTGTACACAACTAGGGTAACAATTACAGGTAGATTTTAGAAGTTCTATAAATAAGCATAATTTCCAAGTTACATGGCCACTACTTCGTATGGAATGTGCTCAAATAAAAATATTTTTAGAAACTAATTAATAAAAGGGAGATGCAATAGAGAGAGAGTGTGTGTGAGGTGGGGCGAGGGGGGAGGAGAATAATAAGGAAGATGGGTGGGGAGGGGGGGGAGGGGGGGGGGATTAGACGCAGCTGTTGAGAAAGGCCGCATAAAAATCACGCAAAATATCTATTAATTAAATTAGGAAAATAGCCACCCAGTGTGAAAGGAGGCACGAATTTAGTAAATTCGCGAAAAGAGAAGCTCGGCCACTTGACCACTTGGATGAATGCGGAATCGGCAGAGATCTTTCCGTGTGATAATGCCACGAACCTGTAAGAAAAGATGAGAGGTGAGAACAATTACACCGTAAACTCAGGTTAATGGAGAAAGGCCATGCACAATCCTCTGAATGGTCTCTCTAACTAATAAAGGTCCCCTTCAGCCTAGATATTCACTCCTGGTTGTTCTTCAAAGTTATATGAAGCGAACTCACTGATGTGTTATAGAAGAATTACTGTATTTATTGAATAGACACTTCCAATTTCCTTATCCAAACCCATCCCATTATAATGGCATGGGCCTAGGGTAGCTAATTCAAGCTTTTGGGCAATAGGAGGAAGCAAATTTCGTAAGTCAATAGAACAGCAAATAATAATAATGACACACATTAAAACGGATAAGCATAACACTTGCTTAATAGAGACGGTTTACAAAGAGCCATTTGGAAGCCTAATTCTTTAGGGTAATATTTAATCATTCATCGAAAGCAGAAAACAAGCTAGGGTTCTACAAAGTGAGGCTATTATTTGGATAGCAAAGAACAACCACACTAAGCTCTGTAACACTGAAAAGACCTTCAACTCATCAGGTGTCAACCTGAGATTAGAAATTGGGCAAAATATCTTGCTCACACCAACTGAAGAGGAATACGAGTGATTAAAAAGCCATTTTCGATTCCTCAAACTACTGACTACCCTCTCGGGGAGTGCAAAAGCTGTAAAATGCATTGCTACTCATTGTAAACTATTAGTAAGGGAAAAAGACAATGACACCTTTGCAGAAGGAAGACAAATCGGATAAAGAAAATTGACGAGCTATTATTCTAACGTCTTCAAACAATGGTTCACCTATCATATTATTTCAATATGTCAGGCCAATACAAGCCTGTCATCTAAAGACTTCCTAGGGAAAATAATACAATCAGGTCGGAAAAATCAGATTGTAAATGTAAATAATAAGAAAATTAAGCAGCTTGATTGGTGTTGAAATGATGATCAAAAAGTAGTATCACTATGAATCTCTTATTGTTAAAACTTTGTTGTGCTTATTTGTATAATACTTTAACTGGTATAAAATTTAAACCTTCTTCTCAGCATCGTCGCCTAACAACAAAGAGAAATTACAAAGCGAAAGGGGTATAGAGAGCAGAAAATAGCCACTGCAATTCATTATCTTACGGTAAATAATCACACTTGACAAGTTGTTAATTTAATATGTGCTCCAAGAATCGATGTTTGGCGACAAATAGTAGCCCACGAGACTAGCTTCCTAGACCTGCTCAGAAACTTTGTCTCCCCAAACACACTGAATGCATCAATGTTAGACGAAAGCCACTAGCCAAAATTTTACAAATCTGAAATAATGTTGCCTAGTTACAAGTAATCCAGTAATAAAGAGGGGGTATTTCAATAAGCTTTGTAATAATATAATGATATTCACTTAGACTAACGTGATTATCTTTGTCAACAACCGGTAAATGGCGCAATCCCAGGCGTCTGAAGAGAGCAAAAACGCGGGTCATTGACATGCGCTAAAAGGCAAAAAGGGGCGAATCCAGGGTCACTGAAATAGTAATAGTAATATTTATATATATATATATATACATATATAGAAAATGATAGAATTAAATATAAATTGAAGGAGATTTAATTAATCCTGTCCTTACCGAGCTTTAGCAAGTGCTCTTAATACAGAGGACATCAAAAAGTAGAACGTGTGGATAAAAGGCGTTACTTAAGTAAAGTGGTCTATTAATTAGGAAATTCACGAAACTTAAATCATATCAGAGAAGATGAAAAATAACTAAACTGGTCGAAGGAGAAGGTAAAATGGAAAGCATCTCAGAATTTAGAGGAAAAAAGGTGAAGTAAGTAAAGAATAGTTGGGTTTGCTTCAATAAAATGTTAAAATTAAGAAATCATTAATTTCACAATAGGTTAATTGAAATAGAAACACACATACACATACATACCCAAACATATAAAGACAGCATTCAAATGAAAAGAGATTGGTGATGTACCTGCCACTAGGAATACATTCGACTTGATATGAAGCTTCAGCTAACGTAATTATGAAAGGAGGTCCATCATCAAAATAATGAGGAAGACCGACAAGCTCTGGCCGTTATGGAAGTAAATTCTCAATACAAGTGGCCAGACAAATAGTAGAATTCGAATTACTGAACACCAGTCTATAAAGAATTCATTGGGAGAAATTGCACAGCATGAGTCAAGAATCAAAGTGAAGCAAAAATTTTTTATTAACCCTTATTTACTCCTCATTCCTACACACTCCCCAATTTTGTAACAACCTTTTGACCAATTTAACCGTTAACCACTTAACGCCCTTAGTACCGTATGATCCTCTTCCAGAATAAGCTCCAGTGGGACTGAACTCATAACAGAAGACGCTATTCCCGTTTGACACATGTTCAATCCGTCAGTAGCCTTCACCTGATACAGTCAAAACTCAACGCCACAGAATTAGTCTGCTGTGAGGCTTGTGTGAATGCGGTTGGGTACAGTGTTGACAAACATAATTAGGGTGTTAAAGGGTCAATTGAGTTCGGATTCATTCCAGTGATAAAACCTGAGCTACGATCTATTCCACCTTGATTATGGTAATGGTAGAGTGGCAAGACACCACATCGTTCAAAGGCAAACTCAGAATCAAAAAAGTCAGAATAATTTAAGGAATTCACACTTCAAGGTGAATAATAAAACTTTCCGTTAGTCATTTACAAAAATAAGCTTAATTATAGTAGACAATCTAGGTTAAGTATTCAAGCGTTTATTTTACCGAAATTTCAAACTTATTTGTTTTTTTCGTTTTTCAAATGCTAATTTAATTTCACAATCCGAGGAGAGTTCGTAAGTCAAAAAGCATTAAGACATTTAAACACGAGCGTAAATTAAGTTTATACATTCAGCAGGACTTTTGAAATATTATTTCGAAAATAACGAATTTTTTAAAATAGAAAATAGGTATGATTATAGCATATGCTCATCATCTCTACGGTCTATTGAGAAAAAAACCAATTACTTTCAAAATTTAGGCATTTAAATCAAATATGGCGCCTAGACCATGACCAAAGGATAAATATAGAATGAGGCTTCAATAGAAATGCCAACTATTCACAAAAATTCGCTGCAATTTCTTAAGACGCTCTGGACTCATAATTTTGAATTATGCAAACAATTCCTAGTGGTATTTGCACCACTTTTGCATAAACTTACATCAAAATCCTTGCGCACAAGCAGAAACCCGTTCGCGGAAGCCACACACTACTGACAAAGTGGCTTGCTCTGTAAGATTCAAACGCCGAGAGATCTTGCCAACTCGAGATGCCAGGAAACTTTGCATTTATAGTGATGTGTGCTTCGGAGATGAGGGAAATTTTTACAGAAACAAAAATGCTGAAAAGGACAGCACATTTTGTCGAAGCAGTATTATTAATAAGAGTGGATTCATATACGGTTGCAGCCAGCCTCCAGAAATAGAGACATCAACTGCATGAGTTAAGAAATCGGGATATCTGGTATCAGTCAGACTCATAGACTACTAAATCGAAATCAATCCTAAGAATCTTGATCATTTCTAAGTACGTATAGAATACCGACTAAAGCTTTTTATCCAAAATGTTCAAGGCCATTGAGCGATATCAGAAGCGCAATAATGGGACTCACCTCAAATACACTGTAAGGTGACGGATTCATGTAGGGTCGGAAATCCAAAAGGCGTTCGAATTCATAGTCTTTAACCCCCAACAAAACATCCTAGAAGTAGGAGAATGTACAATAAAGAAGGCTAAATTAATACCTGTAAAAAATTAAGAAAAATGTACCTTCAGTCTGTAGAATCGTGGATAAGCGTCATCAAAATCATTAGCAGTCAAATGTGGAGGGGTTTCTGTTTCGTTCTGGGGTAAATAGATCTAAAAATGATGAACTTTAATAATAAACAATCAGACTTTGGGCATACGTCCAGCCATAGCCACCATAGATGTGAACTGACACAAATATGATGAAATGCCGTTGCTGTGGCTAACGCCTCTCAACCGACAAGTGCACTTCTCAGATTACAAATAGCCAATATGCCAATAATAATGATAATAATAGTTTCGGTGGTGATGCAGTAAATTTGGTTAACTAAATGCTTAAATTGGCACAAGCAAAAGATTAAAGCCCGATATGTACTATATCGAGCGTAAAATCTCCTTAAGATCAATAAAGCTATAAAAGGGTGCAATAAATAGGGCCAATTTCCTTGGAAAAATACAGAATTGAGAGCAATATAATGAATGGGATTAAAATTAACCAATACAAGGTAAATAATTTCCGAATAAACTAAAGGAACCACTCATTCCGATTAAAAAGAAAGGGTTGATAAATCGGCTCTAGCCAATGAAGTTTCATTGCTTAATATTTTACCACCAGGGGTGTGCGATAGACTTGCCTCCACGTGGTGTACCCTGGGCAACGTATATTCATACGGCAAAAATGTCTATTAACTGGCAGTTGACTTCTAATTTCAAACCACCATCACCTCACTCTATGCCATATTCGACTACTTCCACAAAACTCACCTCACCATTTTCTCTACCTTTGTGTCTGTCTTCTTCTTTTACATCTTTGAAACACTCTTTTGTTCCTCCCCCCTCTCGACTTTTTCCAATTTGATGTTTCTTCCCCTCTGTNTATATATATATATATATATATATATATATATATATATATATATATATATTCGTGAGTTAGAGATTGGATTTATTTAAATTTTCATAATCTAGCATTTCAAAAATCAATTTCATTTGTTCCCTACAAAAATGAAGAGTAGAGTTAGAAGTGACAAAAGGTAAATTACTGACGACATCCATAATGAAGTAACTCAATGTTTCAGATTCTCTTAGCACAATTTCTTCCATTTTGGTTAAAGCCGCAGCCAAAAATTGAGTAATTTCTGTAGCTGCAATCTTTCAATATCAAAAATCTAATCTTTCTATTTTGTCCCACTCACAACAACATAGATTATTTTAATTTCAATTCTTACTGTTTTCCCCACCTCACATGGAAGAACAAAAAAAACAGTTCATCTTTATTTCCAAAATAGTCTCCAATGATGTTTATCCAAAGTCCTCGCTCTTACAAGAAAATCATTATTACCTGAAGGCGAGTAGAATATAGATAGCCAGACAGAATTCGAATAGATCGTGCAGAAAACTCAAGACCTCATTAGCCATTTGAGCATATCTAGAAGATGTAATGGCCAACTACATTGGTCAAAAGTTGTGGTTATTGAAAGAATTTGGCCGAATTCGAGTTCTGTTCCACCCACCCCCCATTTCTTAGTTTACTGTTTACACTTAAAAGTAATGCTTTGGCTTCAAATAGATCAGCGCCGACACATCAAACTAGCCTTTAGGAAAATTATTTTCTGAACTCTTTAACTGAACAATAATTTCGAATTTGGTCTGCGTTAGTAAGCTAGAACTCCAAAAATAATAAACACTTTCAGTTTGAAAGGATATGACGAGCTATCTTTGCGGTGTAATTGTTGCTTCGAATGCCCAACCTGGCCATGGGACAAAATACAATTCACTTTTGGACAAATTTTTCGATTCACAATTTGGGGTTATTCAAGGTTGTAATAAAATAGCAGCCGTATGCAGAAAAAAACACCACAAAACACAATTTTTCCCAAATGTAATGACGTGTTTCATAATTGTGGTTGAGTTGTCACGCAAAAGGCCTATTTGTTTTGTATACCTTCCCAAAAAACTACCAGAATACTAATGAATAAAATGCAGTTGGATTTTCTTAAGGGGATATTAGGGTAGACACAGGAAACTATTTATAATTTATGACGCTTCAAAGTCATTTGAGTATGAAGAGAGAAGGAAAAATTATTTGAAACAGTAAGTCCGGCCTTGTTTGACTAAGAAGTTTTAAAATTAACAGGAAATACTTTGACACGTATCTGATGGAATCCAGGCGCTGAATCATGCAAATTTTGAGTTTGAAACGTCAGCTATCCGTAATCGAAAGAAGTTAGACATTTTGGTGCCTTAGTGGCATCATGCTGATCATATCCTGTTTACCATTTATTGGACTTTCCGATTTGCCAATCTCAACTGCTTTCCTGGTTTAAATATTTTAAACAAGGAGTGGGGGTGCGCGATAGACTTATCTCTACTTGGTGTACCCTGGGCAACGTTTACTCATACGGCAAAAAAGCCCATTAATTGGCAGTTGACTTCTCACTTCAAATTATCATCACCCCACTGTATATCCTATTCCACCACTTTCACAGTACTCACCTCACCTTTTCTCTGTCTTTGTGTCTATCTGCCTCTATTACATCTTCGAATCATTCTTCTCTTCCCCCTCTCTAATTTTGTGATTTTGATGTTCCTCCCCTCTGTGAAGCTTGAAGTCAACTAAAGGGCTAACGATACCTATCATAAAGCCTGCCATTTGATAAAAATAAATATTTTAAACAGTGTCGTTATGCAGTTTTGAAATAGTGAAGATAAACGTAATTCAAATGTGTAGTTGGTTAGTACGCTCTAACCTACATATGTGTCTAATTTATAGCTAAGTTGGAGCTTTTGGTATTCCTGGGAGAAAGGTGCTCAAATGTGACATGACAAATCTCACGGGCTCATTAAATGTACCCATAACAATATCAATACTGCAAAATATAAGGAAGAAGCAAGCTATTTCAGCTAGACGCGAGGCGCTGAAAGTAGTCAAGGTAGTGTTAGTAGTGATAGTTGAATACTGCGACTTGCTTTCTGTGGGTTTTTGAAGTTGTCTTGGGTTGTCCAAATTTGCGGGTTTATGGGGAGGCATGTGCCAGGGACTTTTAGAACTTTCTGCTTTTCTGATAGCGGTGAATGGATGTTGATGCCAATTCACTTCATTAGTATAAACTAATAATCAATAGTGCGTATTTGAACTAAACACTAATAGTTTTAGCTGCACAATTTTACAAACTACCCAGTTGACTCTGGACATCGATTTATGTTTGATGTTAAGTATTTAGAGAGTTGAGTCATGATCGGTTAATCCTCTAGCCAATAAGAAGGTGGATGAAGAATTCGCTTAATGTAAGCTTCTTTGATACGCTTGCGACCAGCGTTTGGCCCGAGTAAAGCCGCTTTTATGATGGAACTAAGGCAGGGCTATAGGAAGCAATAACATTTCCCAATATCAAAATAACGACCTGTAGAAGTAGATCAGTGGTGTTTTGAACGATTGAAGGACAAGGCGACGAGGAGGAAAGAATTGATAGTTGGAAGTGGAAAGCTAATTGACACGGCAAGATTGGATACTTGTGAGAGAGACTGAGAGGGAAAATCAACTAATCTAATTTCGCTTCTGCTTCACACCATCAACTAGTGGCTGGTCTTAAACTAAATTCGTGTTAATGTGACTCGACGCGACAATTAGATCGAGTAAAGTCAAAGATCACCGCCTTCAAATAAATTTACTTATAACTAATTGATTTATAATTTCTGCTGTAGGAGATTATGTATTCTTACGTATGCTTACAAGCTTCTACTTAATCAATATTTAAACATCGATTTACGTTGGCATAAAGAAGTTATTGGTTAAAATTGAAAACGGGGAATATACTTTGTCTACACCTCAAAGTCCCGCAGGAATTATCAACTCAAACGCTTTTAGCAGACGTTAATACATTTTTTATGCATCTCGTGGTTTTTTTTCAAAGGAATGCTAAATCAACTAGGGAGTTAGGGTGGAAACTGGAAGTTCAATTCACAATTGAATTTTAACTTAATACTCCTTTCGAATGCTTAATGCTGCGGAGGTCAACAGTAGTTTTGCCGATTTAGCAGAGGATTATAACTCATGGTCAGTATTCAAGGAAGGTGAAATTCTCTGGAGATTCGAGTTTGGTAGTGAAGTACTTTCAATAAGTTCCGCAATTCCCGCTGAAAATTTGGGAATTTTGGCTACAAGCGATCAAGGAGTAAGAAACCGGGTAATCAGGATACATTAAACAAATGAATTTCACAAGAGCTCTATTCGTATGTTTGAATTCAGCCGAGGATTCTCGAGCATTTCAGGTAGGTTAACTTCACCCCAAAAAAGATAACCATAGGTTGGGAGTTATTATCAAGGGGCAGAAGAAGTCTGTATACTCTCCATGTGGATAAAACTGGCTAAACCTCAAAGGTCAAAAGTTGAAAAAGTGGAACAATGGAGTGCTAATTCTAGTCACGAGTCATCAGTCTAACAGGATGAATCGACCTGTGGTGAGGATAGAAATGAGTCAAGTTAATGAATTAATCAAAGCAATTTTTGAGAGACAATTATTGGTAAACAAATGAAAAAATATGTGCTATGCTATCAATTTAGAACCAACCTAACCCAAAAACATTCAAAGTTCATTCGACTATTTTTTGCTCTGAATCATTAATTCCAAGTGAGTCAAGACTTACGATTACATTTCATATGTTCACAAAGCCTGAAATTCTTTTTAGATTACATTTAAATTAAAATGGTGAAATAAATGAGATATTTTATTACTTTCAGCGAGATTTAGACTGTACTCATCAAACTTTATGTACAAAAAACTCTGTTATTGTTAAAATAAACTAATTGAAACTAATCTAATCAGATTAGGAGATAATTCAGTTGTGGAATTGTGTCCGAAAACAGATTAAAATATAGTCTCTGGGGAGGGGGGGGGNGCAGTAAATTTGGTTAACTAAATGCTTAAATTGGCACAAGCAAAAGATTAAAGCCCGATATGTACTATATCGAGCGTAAAATCTCCTTAAGATCAATAAAGCTATAAAAGGGTGCAATAAATAGGGCCAATTTCCTTGGAAAAATACAGAATTGAGAGCAATATAATGAATGGGATTAAAATTAACCAATACAAGGTAAATAATTTCCGAATAAACTAAAGGAACCACTCATTCCGATTAAAAAGAAAGGGTTGATAAATCGGCTCTAGCCAATGAAGTTTCATTGCTTAATATTTTACCACCAGGGGTGTGCGATAGACTTGCCTCCACGTGGTGTACCCTGGGCAACGTATATTCATACGGCAAAAATGTCTATTAACTGGCAGTTGACTTCTAATTTCAAACCACCATCACCTCACTCTATGCCATATTCGACTACTTCCACAGCACTCACCTCACCTTTTTTCTACCTTCGTGTCTGTCTCGCTTACATCTTTGAAACACTCTTCTGTTCCCCCCCCCCCACCGTCTCGACTTTTTTTCACTTTGATGTTCCTCCCCTCTGTGAAGCTTGAAGTCAACTAAAGGGTTAATGATAAACATCAAGACGCCTGCCATTTGATATAAATATATTTTACCACCATTGCTATTGCGATTCATCATTTGATTGACTTGTTTGAAATCGGTAGCAATTAACTTAATGAACACTACTCCTTTACAACAGAAGACGAAAGCGCTTTTAAGTGTTGACAGAAAGGTCCCTCCGAGAAGCCTTGGTGCACAAATACATAAGCGATAACTATACAACAGAGAAGATAGGACACTGGCGAAAGTAACATTGAAATGTCATGCAGCAAAACTGTGCGCCTATAAATCTGCATAAATAAGAACGTCCAATAGGTATACTACACAAGCGTTCGGCATTAAAGAAAGGAAAATTCGGATGATGGATCCAATATAGAATTCTATTTGCTGCAGTATTGAACATAAACGCTACTCGAAAGGTGCATGAAAAAGGCAAAAATATGCAAGAACTGCCGATGCCAGCAACTGTTTGCAAACGGAAGCGAGATGAGAAGGCACTGGGTGGATCGATAAACACAGACCCAGAGACGATGAGCCAACTGGGTGTTGTGAAAACAAATGGAATCTTTTATTAGTGGTTGCCAATATGAAGACGAGAAGATAAGACAAATCTGATCAGACGTTAAATTCTAAAAAGTACTTGGCTTAATGATTCAGGGGACTAGATGAAATATGGTCCTATCTCATTTTAAAATTAACAAACATTTCCCTTTTCGTAACTTTGAATGCATCAAAGATTATTAAATGATTTTAACTACCATGGAATGCATATTTATATAATTTACCTTCTTCTTTATCATGAGGGCAATATAACTAGCAGGTATAACGCCAATAAGTTGGCCATAGTTGAAATTGTCTGGGTCTTTATCGCCCTCAACTACAGGGAAAGCGTGATGGGGGTGATCAAAGATAAGACGATGAAGGTCGCCAACAGACATAACAGGGTCAAGGACAATGGCCGGAGAGGTCATTATATCAAGAGCACGAAGCTGCACACACATTGCACTTATCTCCCACGGAACAAGAGCCATGCCAGCTAGATTGATGTGCACATCATAGATACCCTAAATGAAAAAAAGGAGTGATACTTTTGTTTAAACAAGTTTAAAATTTTAAATCTTAAGGAAGGCGTCTGAATAAGGGGAAGAGCAGCAAATTTAGCCAGATGTAAAGGCGGAGGAAGGATGGGAGGGTAAGAAAGAGGCTTAGGGGAGATGTTTGCATTTCATGAACCGACTCCACATCAGTTGGTGAGTAATTGACTGGTTGATCCAGTTCCGGGGTTCATCATGTCATCTAGTTTTAATTATTTACAGAAGGCACTAGCAACACTTAAACATTTCTAATTTAATCAATCCCGTTTATGTTTAATAGCAGATCTGAAGCAATTGGCACTGCGTCAAGATCAGCGTTAAAGAGTAGGTTGCCTTCTGCCTAATTTGCGCAATCAATTCGAATATTAATTCACACTTTTCTTGTAAACGGCACAAATAAGTATTTGCACACACACGGAAGTGAATTTCGAGACTCAGATCACTTGCATTTATATGAATCGTAAATCTAGTTAAGTTCATTATTGTCCATTAAGTATGGAACATCTCAAATTATGTTATTCTAAAATATTTCAGGTGAAACGCCATTGAAATTAGCAAGCATGTAGCCATTATTAATAAACACTATTAGGCTATTAACGATTATTAGTGCCAACAATTTGTAAAGGCGGAAATCGCAAAGATAAATGACATCATGATGGTGGCTGCTAAAATTAGGCACAGGCACTGCAGACGGTGGAGGATCGCGTGTTTCAAATTATAACTTATTGTGATATACGAGCGTCATTCCCTGCGGAAGTAAAATGTTAACTGAAATAAGCGGAAGTGGCCAATCCCATTTCCAAGGTAATTAAACTCAATATGATAGTCTGTGCTTATTCATGGTCTACTTAAGTATCACAGTCCAATTAGCAGATTGAGTACTTTTATTTCGACCAAGGTTTGAGAAAGCAGACGGTTCTTACACACATTTGAGTAACATACAGTTTTTTTAATAACAAGGCTGAGATAGCTACGCTGTTTTGACTTATCCGCATTTAAGGTGGCAAGTATGTGGTGTGCTTGAGTAAGAACACGTCCTATCAACCAACCTCAGTAAAATAGTCTCCAATGTATTTGGCAGGAATGAGAGTAATGAGCAGAGGAAGGCCGAGGATAACGTTTCCCGTCGCTTCCATTAGAATAACCGTAAGACTGGCGATCATTCGCACAATACCCCCCAGCTGGGCTGCGGCTCCAATAAGAGCGAATTTACTCGGATTGGGAAAGGTTTCGGGAGAGGCTGCGTATAAGTAATCACCTAAGGGAGGAAGAGTAAGATGCATATATTGACGGTTATCGGGAAAAAATGCATGAATTTACGTTGGATGGATAGAATTTAGAGAAATGATGCCTGATGAAGGTATCAGGTTTCAAAAGGTGATCCTCTTTTTATATCTGGGGTAGCAAATAAATGCGGATAGGACGGTGGCGAAAGCTTTAACGCGTAGCATCTCCAGAGCCAGATGGCAACTTGTAAAGTTTCGACCCATTTTAAAAATAAAACCAAGGCTAATTGAGATCTTCATAGAGGTAGCAAAGAGAACATATTTGTGAAATGCTACACAACTAGGCAACAAAGGAAAAAGACGATTTCGATTTTGCGGTGCTACAAAAACCGACAGAAGCACAACTGAGACTAGTTGATAAAGACAATATTTTAGGTTTGGCCAGACTGTCATAGCCACAACCAACAACTACAAGACTCCCTATCTCCACTTCAAGGAAATTCAGGCGAAACTACTAAGTATACATGAAGTGCAATACTCTTGCACTATCAGCGAGTGTCTGAAAATGTTTGCTTAAAAAGAGTCATCACATGCTACTCTGATTGAGGCATGAAGAAGCTGTTAAATAAATTCATGCTCTCCACCCCCCCCCCCTCCCTATCTATCTTGTTAAATTAAATACTGGTATGCATCGAGATATAAAGCTAAGTTAGACAGACGCCTCTCTTCAGGAGGAAAACCTACCGATAAGACGCCCCCATGTAGCACCGAGAAGTAGAGATGGAATAAACAGGCCGGAGGGAACACTCACACCGTAGGTAATACAGGCGATAAAAAAGACATATGGAATGAAAACAATGAGTGTTGTTTCATTAAATGAGCTTGGTGGATCATGGAAGAGAACTTGAAGGGCTTTGGATGGAGTATTGAACAGAAGACTACTGACTCGGTTATACTCCCCATCAACACAGAGAATCTGTATATAAGAGAAGAGGTGAAAAACTAAAATAGCATTAGCAAGTAACTTATTTGCAAGGAAGTAGACTGACCTTATGTGAGGAGTCTGTATTCTTCTGAAAACCTGAACGGCAATCTGCCATGAGAATTAGGATTGCAAAGCTTGATACTGCAGTGAAAGCACTTATTAACACGGCATCGATAACTTTTGCCGATCTGAATTTCATATGCCTAAAATGCGAAAGTGAAACTAGTCGAGTATGTACCTCTTACTTAAATAAATATAGTAGCAATTATTAAATTATCTTAAATCACAACCAATCAAGACAGATAAGCAGGAAAATTAGCGGAGTCTGCTTCTCAACCTAGAGGCGTATCGTGGATTCCTTACTCGTTACCTGCGCTATATCCTCAATACTATAGGTATACTTCCGCTTGTTCAAATATTAAGACGTTTTGTACTTTAAAAATAGAGGGATATATTGCTTCCTCGGGTATAGCCAGTACATAACCTGCGCAATGCATAAGTGAAAACGCAGTTTCTTAATAACTTCCTTCTCACAAGCGCTTTGTAATTTTTCAAAAAGTTCTTTAAATGTGCATTCACTACTGTACAAACTCGAGAAATTGAGAGTCAGTAAATAGGATTAGTACAAAATAATTCAGTTACCGTGACAATATAGTATTATTAACAGATAGAGCATACCTGTGATTATGTCATAGTCTTATCAGCATTCCCCATGAAAAAAAATGTTCATGCCGCAAAATCAGAAGTACTGCCATTCGACCAACATTCACTATGGCGATTTTCTGTCTAATGTGTGATCGAAATGGTAATTTAATTTACAGTTCATTGGCTTAGATTCCAAAGTTATTAATATTGATTAGTCTCAATTACAGTAAGGAATACTTTATTACGAGTGCTAAATTCTTACAACGGAACATAATTCCATCAATCACACAGATGAAAGTCGTCTATCCTTTGAAGCTAGTAAAAGTGAACTTGACTAAGCCATGAGGAAAACGATATCGAAATATATCAAAACAATATTGTGAAACGCATAAGTTGATAATTAAAATAAATGGTTGCCTTCAGAAAACTTCCTAAATTCTATTCATACATCCAAACGTCAACTATTGAATAGTCCTGACAAGATATAAGTAGTACATTTCAAACTTACGATTGCCTATACTTGGAGACAACTTTATTAAGACCAACAAAAAAAGCTCCAACAAAGCCACCGAACACCCCCATAAGAACAAAGATCATCAATTCATAGGCGTTGTAGGAGGTGACCGTCTAAAATAACAACCAGGAATTAGTCTCAGTTGCTTCGTCCTCGACTTTCGTTTTGGACGTTGATATTACCTCAAACATGCCAAAGCTAACTAAACCGCCGGGTGTAAAGCTGAAGGGTTGGCCGTCGATGATACTTCGAAAGAGGGCCAAAGTGAACATTGAGGTCACGGATGTGAAAAGCTAAATAAAAATAGAGAAAAAGTAAAGCATAGGCAAACTCTTGAAGACTGTAGAGATAGTCGTAGAAAAGCAATCACCTAAGATGAAATGTTCCCTATGTTAAAACAGATAAGAAAAATATACCGTGATACACCGAGGTAGGGGCATCCCAAACATGGGACAACATGATTACCGATGGCATAATTACCTGACCTCGACATGACGGTCATGTACACTCGAAACAAAATGACTTCATGGCAATATTCATTGACTATTAACTTAGTTTGAGTCCTTATAAGAAAAAGTAACCACCAGATTTCAATCTGTTTACATACTTAATTGCATAATCAAAATGCCATAGACATGGGCAATCACCATCGAAATGTCAGAACGAATAGAATTTACTAATTGTAAGTCATAGTTAATAACAATTAATGTACAAGTAAATTCGGGCCAGGAGTAGAACCACCTTCAAGCATTTTGAAGTTGGCAAACCAGCTGAATGGCAACTTCTGTTATAAGATGAATGTAGACTGGCTTGTAAAAAATGCTCTATTGGCCAAACACAAACGAGCCAACTATCTTGTAACCCCCNCCCCCCCCCCCCCCCCCCCCCCCAACAAATGCCTTTATGGTTGATCTTTTTTTCTACCAGAATGATGATAATGCACACATCAAATTATGGGTAAAGCGGTACCAAATGCACCTTTTGTTGTAGCAAAATCGGTGGTTTCGGAGTCGTGATCTCTTGATTTACAGCCTTCTCTTGCTTAGTAAAATATGCCATTATAATTTCCGTATCCCTTGTTCAAATCAAATAATTAATATGGATCTTTGAAATTTACAGATCTCCATTTCGATATTACCTAGTTTCTGATAGCGCGGGCTTTCTCGTAAGAGAAAAATCTAAGTACATTCCATGTCATCAACCAAGAGTCCAACCGCCTCCTTAGTTTAATTTTTCCTCGAAATATTTTAAATTCCGAAACTGTCGATTTATTGTGTCAGTCGATTATATTTATAGATAGCTCTTCTAGACGACCTGAACAGGGTGTGGTAAATTCATCAGACATCATGAATTCTCCTTACTAGAATAAAAATGACAAATTGCCAAATTGTGAAATAAAAAGGGATAACTGCAAAGTAAACTATATCAATCAACGATAAAATGCGTCCTCCATTACCCTATTAAAATGGCATTTCTAATATGTTAATTAATCCATCAATTTGAGCAAATGGGGTTAATGAAAATCTATTTATATTTATATCCAATGGCAGGCATTTTGATAGTTATCACTAGCCCTTTAGTTGGCGTCAGGCTTCACAGAGGGGACGGAACATCAAAGTGAAAAAAAAGTCCAGGGGGGGGGAGGGTGAGAGGGAACAGAAGAGTGTTTCAAAGACGAAGGTAGAAAATTTAGAAAAAATGTGATGTGAGTACTGTGGAAGTATTCGAATATGACATACAGTGGGGTGATGGTAGTTTGAAGTGAGAAGTCAACTGCTAGTTAATAGACTTTTCCCTAAGAATATACGTTGCCCAGGGTGCACCACGAGGAGATAGGTCTATCGCACACCCCGGTTTAATGAAAATCGATGGCATACAGTACTTTCCTGTGGACAAAGGAAAAATCTGCAAGTTTTCTCCACGGTAAAGCCAAAGGAAGATACGTACATACACATCGAATGAACAATTGGTAGATTAACTATGAATACACTATCGTCTTAAAATGTAATTTCTGTCAGAAAAGCGAAATTAAAAATATTGATTATATGTACAAATGACTCAAATAGACCAGACAGATTAAGTGGTAGATACTACCTCCTACATCCTAAGTTTTAAATCCATCCACTAGAATCCACGAAAAAAACACGGAATATCGCTTGAAAGTATGGTATTTATTTGACCACTCAAATGTGTTCTAATTGTGCATGTAATCAAACAGGACTCCTCGGTAGTTCCCGGTGCTTCACATATAAATAGAAGGCTACAAATCAAACGCTATAAGTACGTCTATCTTGAATGAAAAGGGACAACTTTAGGGTGTAATTAAATGGAATTTGGAGTAATAAAAAAACTAAATGAAAAACCAAATTGATTAATCCCCTCTCATGGATTAACAAACAAAGAATATTATTCCTACGAAGACGCCATAAGAGAGTAACAATCCATCACTATTTAGTCATTTAAGAAGAACAGAAATGTTAGCGGCAATAAATGAGATCCTCACCTAATAAAGGCAAGACCTTAAAATGATTTGGCAAATGTGAGAGTAAACTTATCGGAAGTATACATTTTTTAAAGGCATTGTGATTATGTATAGATCGATCCAAATGATTATAGCACGGAGAGTTAAATAAAGTTGTAAGTAGTAAATACAACTATATAAATTTACTTCAGTTCATATATGCTAGAAGCTGTATGCAGACCTTCAATATTTTAAGCTGCTAGAAAGCATTGGGTAACCTCGCACAGTCATCAGATTTCAGCTGCAAAGTAACTAGGAACCAGTTTTTTGGAGAAAGTTCCCTCCATATGCAACAAGTCATTCAATTTACACCATGCAAAAATAAAGCCCAGAAAAAAGTAAATCATGGAAGCCAACTCACTGTGTCCCAAGTGAGTCTCTGGGATATAAAACTAGCGCCTTCCTCCAGAGTGAACAAAAGTCCTCCGACAGGAGCGCCAAAAGCAGCCGCAACACCAGCAGCTGCACCAGCATTAACAAAGTCCCTCTTAATCGGATCATTACGAAAGCATCGAAAGAGTCTACTAGAAAAACCGCACCAAGTCAGGCGACCCTGAGAAATTCCAGCTGCTATTACAGCCCCGACGTGGATCATCGGTCCTTCCTTGCCCACGAAAAGACCACCACAGACGGCCAATACCACTCCTATAGCTTTAATCAGCATTGTTTTCCCGCGGAGAATGAAAGGAATATTTAATCCGTTTAGATAGCATTTAATTTGGGGTATCCCGCTACCTCCAGCAACTGGCTAAAATGTGAAGACAGAAACATAATCTAATAAAAGCAAATGCTAGTATATCCAGAAAATAAACTTACAGCAATAATCACAGTCAAAAGAGCAGCCGTTAAAATAAAGAAGCAATTTATGGCAGACCATACACTTCCAGTTACAAGAACACCCCAATAGGTATTGTATTTGGTGAATAGGTATTGAAGAAGAAGATACTTATTCGAACAAATTATATTAGTTAAGAAATCAATAAGTGAGGCCACACTTCCAACTGCTAGACCAATGATGAACAGTAGTACATAACGAAGGCAAGTGTTGCGTAAATTGTTCTAACATTAAAGCAAACGTAATAACTTTAAAGTTGGTTTACTTTTCGGCAAGATAGAGCCATATCTAGCTTGATGGCAGGAACCTCTGGAGTATCATATTCTAAGCTCTAAAAATTACAAATCTATATTAACGATTACTTCATATTTTTGATCCAGAACTTCTTCGGCAATTACAGTATTAGCGTAAATTGATAAATGCTGGTCAGACTGAACACTAATATATTCATTGTTTGTGCCGATTTCTTGAAAATTATCATTTACCCTTCTATAACGAATATCTTTGAATCGAAGGTTTGATTTCATTTTAGCTGTCATTGAAGGAAGAAAAACGAGAAAAAACTAAAACCACACTGTTTCAAGGCCTAGCCCAACAGCCCAATTTTCGACCTTGTATGAAACGTTGCTAAAATTCTTATTCCCAATCACGCTATTTTAGTTGTATTAATTACTTATTCATAATGAATTCCATTTCAAATCTAATTTGACCGATATATAACTTATTTATTTATTTTCAATTCCGGTTTTTTTCCTTTTATCTTTGCATATTCCTTATTATAAAAGGTCTTTTGACTACAATAATTAATCACACCTGTAGCGGTTTAGCTACCTCAATAATCTTGACTATTCTCAGAAATCTCTATAACAGTTTCTTCCCACCCGAAAGTCCCTGTGAATTAGCACGGAATACGTTTATTCGGTAAGTATATTGATAGCGAAGTGTATGTTTGGCAAAGCGATTAGTTATCAGATAACTCTAGCATGTGTTGGCAAAGCGATTAGTTATCAGATAACTCTAGCATGATTCGTGTGAACATTAATAGCTAAATATTTCTGAGTAGTGTTCTATAGCAGGATTTCTATTTGGTCATTGATGGAGTTTCCCACACACCTCCAAGTATTCACCAGCTTCGGCTATTTCCAGGTTTTGACTTGAAAATATGTCAGTTTCGTTTTGGCATGAAACTCGGGCCATATAACTTATCTTGCATAAATATCTTTCCATTGTAGTATCCAAAAGAGAGTTTTAATGTAAAAATATCCCAACTTATTCACACAAATCAAAGTGGCTTTCTACATATATATTTAAATTAGCTAACTTGTTCTCATTTAAGATCTATGGCCTCTTTTTAAATCTAACCATATGATGTGTTAATGCATAGTTTTTCTTCAAAGTATGCCATTTTAACTCTCAAAAGCGTTTATTGTATTCTTTTTCGTGTAAATGCTGAATTACTATTTGATATGCTGTATTTCGTCGAAATTGCACACATTTCCCGTAGAGTTATTTCCTTAGTAACGGTGCTCTCTAAATTGATGCGCTAAGTTGTCTCTAAAACGCCATTTCAAGTTCTAAAAATAGGTTATTGCGCAAACTAGAAATGTATTATCCAATGTCAGATCCACTATCTCTAACTTGTGTGCCTCATTAGTTGACAAGTAATGTGATACAAACGACCAACCACATGCAGATTTACAAGCCTTTGCTCCAAAAGGCGCATTGTCATTTCAGAAGCCTTCCATCTTTAATCGTGTGTCGAGCTTTTCCATTTTTACCCTATTTAGTGAATATAGTTAATTGAGGCTCTATCATAGTAATTCATACAGTTAATTATCATGTCTTAAACGGTTAATCATGCTAAAGCGTCTCTTTTGAATGAACAATTACCAAATATGTACAAAGCAATATGAAATATATGCGAAAAATAATAGCAAAATCAGGTGAATAAGTAAAGGAAATTCGTCTATTGATTCCACCATTAATTATAAAAAGCAACATTTTTTGTCAATCCCCCCCCCCCCCTCCTCTTCACAGTGCTCCATTTGCTGAAGAGGTAAAATTATATCCTCACAGTTTTGTCTACCTTGTTGAAAGATTCGACCAATTAGGTATTTATTTCGTCCCAGCTATCACAGCATTTGCACAGCACTCGCGCCAATAAGATTGCGCCCCGTGACTCCATTCATTTTCAGGAAAGTTCGAATAACGCCTACACTCCATACTAATTTATTCGTCTGTCCGCAATAATTGTTGCCAGACATTATAAAGGCCTGTCTTATATTGCGGTCAGTTTTGTTAACCTGATAAATGCTGTATTAGTAAAAGCGAGGTTTATATTCCAAGATCTCGATTCAGAAATTTGGTAACAGTAGTTCAGATTATTTAGTGGATTGCTGCACCATCAAGCCTTGACTTGCCCTCAATAATCTCCTAGTTTGGAATGGCTCCCTGGATTAGCTACTCTACCACAACAATATAGAGGAAGCAGTTGTTTGATGTGAAACACGTTTATTTAGGCTGTGTATGCCTGCCACGAAGCTGAGTCATTAAAATCCAATGAAGGGTATATTAAAATACAGGAGCTATTGATTGGTAGCTGGCTGAGAGGTTTCTGCTCTCACTACGAACGTGCTCCCAACGCGACAAGTTGCACGGCCGCACATCGAGTCATAGTGCTCATGAGATTCGTTGACCAGCCATAACAGCGTTTTGAACGCCACAGTTATTAGATCATGGGCTGCAAGTACGATTGAGTAAGATTTTTCTAAAATCCCTTTACCAGGATGTTTAAAATCATTTGAATATGTGTCAGCTAACTGCCATCTCAATCCTGACATTTCGGAACCTCTTGTGGGACACATCATCGATTAACCAACATCACGTGCAAACTCGCGTACAGACCAGGTGCGGCGAACTCACCGACATTAACCAATCAGAGACGCCCATTTGTTTTACCGGATCCGCCATGTTGATAATGACTAAGTTCCTTCCTGTAGACAGGACTGACTTGCTACGTCCTAGATAAACGTATTCCTCCTCGCTCGTCTCTTTCCTCCATAGCTTTGCAATAGCTTAGCTAGCTTGGGAAGTCCATCGATAGTAGAGATTACCGAGTAAAGTCTAGGCTTATTGGTGTAGCAGTCCGCTACACTCTACAATCTTTGAGTATCTAAAATGAATATCCGATAGTATTAAAAACAGCCACACATGTGCCCCAGTTATAGCTGATAATGAGCTAAAAGACATAACGCTCTCTTCCAATTCTCAAGTAACTCAACATCATTCCATATTCTGTTTCATTCATTTACAAAGTGGGCTGACTTTGAAGAAATTATTTATTTCCAACTGTTATTGCACACTGGTGCACTGGATGAATTCAAACATCCTATTGAATTATTAGACGAGTTTCACGCCTCTTATTATCACTTTGATTCTAAAACGCTGCCCAAATCTTAAGTTCTAATAAATAAGTACGATTTTGTGATGAAAATGACTAAGACTGAATAAGCTGACCTTCCTGGCATTTATTTATGAAGAATAGAATTCTATATAAGCTTGTAGTTAAAAGAACTTACTGAAGGCATACACAAGTTAGTGGTTTGACTCCATCTAATTATACAACACGGCTACACGTAAATAACTAATAAAGATTATCAGAGAGCTAAATCAGTATGACAAGCTATGAGAATCCCTTGTCAATCACAAAATAATTGCCGTATTTCCTACTTGTATTCCAAAAAAACAAATTAATTGCAATAATAGAAGACTATAATGTGATATTTGGAAGTTAATGCATGAAATGAAGATGAGAAAAGTCACAGAAGGTCACAATGTGCGTTAGTTGGAAAGGTATTAGGCCCTTAGGAAGTGGTAGCCGATGCGATGACTTCATGTTTATAGGAAATCTCATTCGCCAAAAAACATTCTGAAAAGTTCGGTTGTGTGAAGAGAAATTTCTCAGTCAATCTGCTATCGGCCCTGACCCAATACAAATTGTAATAAACACTCTTCACTGAAAGATGTGTCCTCAATACTGTTGAGGCGGCTTAGCTAATTTCAACCGACATTTCATTCTATTGGTTATTGTCAGAGAAGGTTGTTGATGCTGATTTGTGTAGCATATGTTAAAGCTCCAATTATTGCTTTACTTCATTGACATTATTAAAATATATAAATACTAAGATATCAGAAAGAATCGATTACTCAAACAATGGCTTTTGCAATAAGAGTACATAGAGCTGTATATGCGGCAAACGACTGGCTGTCAAGCTAGTCAACAATCCCTTTACCGCCCGTTTGATTTTTTGAAATTCACGCGTGTTATAGCAGAATGATGTCGCCGACGTGACGAGTTTTGGTGGTGTCAGGTGTAGACTATAGACACGTATTGAACATACTTCAAACGGCAATAGCGCCTTCTGCAACGAGTCTAGTACCAGTGGAGTTTATTTTGAAACAGGGCCGTACAGTCCTAAGGGCGTTAAAGGGTTGAGTCTTACAGTTCCTAGTATGGATAATCCAGTAGAACAAGAACGATGGACCCTGTAAGATTTGCTAGGGCAAATCTTAAATGTTTACCTCGAAGGGCAAGCTTAAAGTTCACTGCAGTTTTGTCAACAAACCTGATACTTTATGTAATTTTTATAACTTTCCTTGAAAGCAAAATGCGAATTTTAGGACTCCACATAACTTGCTACTTATGAGTTCAGGTGCGTAAGTTCAATGCCAGAGTAACTATCTTCAACAAGTATATTTAACTAAAAGTATGCAAATATTTAAATCGCAATTGGAGCAGGGGTAACACATTAAGTAATAACTCAAAAAACAACGGGAATTCTATGAGAATGATAACATTTGCCATATTGGCATACATTAATGACTTTAATTTGAGAATTTCAAAGGTCAAAAATTTCTACTTTATTGAGAAATGTTTCACAAACGTAAAGTTTAACCCCCTGAGATCATTAGCATAAAACCAGTTACCTGAACTGTTGACAACTGAAATAACAACTTTCTCAAACAGGAGTTATTTTGATAACAAAATGTTACTGGTGTGTACCTTTTATGGAAGAATTTATTACTGACTAACGTTAAAGATATTTCTACTAGCGAGAATATTGCAAATCGGAGATAGGGCGAAAAGTGAGTACTATCTACAAGCCTCTCATTTTTAACTTAGGATAGAGTTAAATTCCAATGGCTATAAATTTTGAAGTCTGTCGAGTGCATAAATGTAACAGATATCAAACCATAAGAATGGATACGATCTTCAGTCAAGGACTACATATACCCAGATTTGTTAATTCAACCCCCCCCCCCCCCCCCAAGTAATAAGGTCCTACGTAGTTCAGTATTAAGCAGACACTCCTTCAATCCAGATCGAATGGTAACTTGAAAATTCGACAACATCAAAGACTACTAACATAATTTTCAACAAATTAAAAAAGGCTGACTATTCGTCCAATGAATCTTTTAAATAAACCAGATAAGAGTAATCACACAAGGGGGTTACAGTTCGTCGGCGCTAGAGAAAATTTCTTTGTTCAACAACTCCCCTTATTTTCCACTTCGCCTTCTGTTGTCGAGGTCTCTCAGAAAATACGCGCATCCTCCAACAATGAGAAATGACGTCGAAAATGCAGCTATGTACCTGCAACAAAAAGAAACCAAACGCTTATAGTTGGTATACGTACACATAAATATAGTGATTTTGTTTTCATGTGACAGAGCAAGGAAAAAATAAGCACACTGAAAGAGGTAAAAATGAACGACATCGATTTAAGCACATGATAAAATAACATTGACTGGAAGTAGAACACGATTAGAAACTATTAAAAAGGACTACTCTTAGCAGAAAATAATGAACAGCCAAATAATTGTTGTGAGCTCGTTGCTAATGAAGTAGTGGAAATACATTGAGCCAAAACCCTAATTATCAACAGCACGGAGATTAACACTTACTTAGGACGCGGAATAATGTGAAATCTAGCAGGCTGATCAGTACAATTAGCGTTGGGGATTAGTGGTCATTGCAGTGAAATAATCGCCTCCAATCGCTATTGTACTTTCTGCACTCATTCTTTCATACCCTTGCAGAACTTTATGACTTACCTAAGAGATAAATCTTTATAAAGAATTATTTAGATCACGATTCAAGCACAATTCTACTATTCTGCATCAGACTCATTGTATAACAGATAGCGTCCAGGCCACTGCTTAACAAACTGACTGTCATCACCAAAGGAATTGTACATACATCCGCATTGAAAATTTAAAAATCCACCATTTCCGTCCTTGATTACCATCATCGCCATCCTCATAGCATCAGATATGGCGGATTAACTAGAACCTAGAGCGACTATTAGAGATCCTTTTTTATTTGATACATTGATCAGTAGGCATGAATTTAAAATACAGCACAAATCATAAAATTGGCAGGCAACTGACATCGGTCAGCATAATGTACAATAAGCCATAAAAGGGGAAGCAACGAAAAGGTGAGAGCGAACGTCAAAGCATCAGTCGTACATAAATTAATTTTTGAATTCAAGTTTTAAAGTTCTTAATTTAATGGTCAAAGCTCATTCAAAATTTTCAAATTCCATAAATGGGTTCGTGAACTACATGCAATGACCCAATTACTCGCCTATCGTTTGGATTTCACCAGATTTTACGGAAAACAACTTACTAGCATTGACAATAGACCTTAATTACCTCAATAGCTATGCGTATATTACAACAACAGACCTGATCTGAAACCCAACACTAAAAAACTTACAATACAAACTGAATTTAATGAGAATCAGGAATGGTGTCATCATGATGATGATAGTAAGGTAAGGGAGAATTTCCGATTGATTTGAGAGGAGAAGCGCCAAAGAGCCCATCAAAAATATGGGGATCGTTCGGACCAAGCAAAAGGTCATTGACAAAATCATTCATTGTCGCATCATTATCATTGTCGTTTGTCAATTCATCTACCGACCCGTCTTCAGTGACAGTGCCACTTGCACCTGGGTTCATTGAAACATCATTCATAAGGGGTCCATCATCTACTTAAACAACATAAAAGCAGTATTTAGCAGCAAAGTAGCAGAATTAGGATAGGTGCAAACAAGCTTTCACTTACCGACTTGATCAGAAGAATGGTTCCAAGTGAAAGAATCCGGAGGATCATTATGTGATGTGGAATTGTTGGTGTTTGCGTTTTGTGAGAAAAAGAGAGGTGTGGTGCCTTTTCTCCTTCGTGATCTTGGTATTGTTTGTACTCTATGGGATCCACTGAGACGAAAAATAAGAAGGATAATAAATCGATACGAACTCAAGAAAGGGAAAAAATAATTGAAGCTTCATTTGATACAACCATAGCGCTCAATTTAAGCGTAACAGATATGTGAGGCGAAACCAAATGTTTGTAGAATACATCTGTTACACCTACTAACCTCCAAAATAGATACGATCTATCGAACTCAATAATAACATCGGATTAAGTAAACTTCCACAATTTACTCAAGGATCCAAGAAACACTTATGCAAATTTTATGAAGAATTGTCGATTTCTTGACCTTAATTTAACCAGCTATAAGCCGTCGAACTTAATAGCATCTATTTTATTTACTTTTAAAATGAGCATTCATAAAGACATTTTTATGCGATCGTGCCCAATCTGACCGAATTCTAAGAGAACCCAATGTGAAACGAGTAACCAAAAAAAGAAGATAGAGCGTACATTGATTGGAAAAACATCGCGGAAAAAGATATGCATAATGTAAATCCTAGTTAATCTATTGCACTGATTTAATCAGTTTGATTTAAAAAACCCCCATTCATTAAAATGTTAATAATCTAACTTTCAATTGAAAGAATTCCGTGAGGTAGCTACACTATACTGTTTCGGTTTGGACACTCGTGATTTCACCGTGATCTTGAAACATAATAAAGGCAAAGTATTTAAATCTGCTTCACCAACTTCAAGAGCATAACCCTTTCTGTCTTACTATTGTAACAAAAATTTATCGAACTACAATCACTACAGTTACTTTGGCTAGGATAGAAGACCTTCAAGTCCTCTGCAAATGATTTCTACAAATTTAACTCACGATTGAGCAGATGGCAAAGCTCGAATTGCAATGACACGTCTTTTCTTGGGCATAGAAGAAGTGTCTGCATTGGCGTGCTGTTTGTCACTACCATTTGGGGACGTTTGAGAATGTTGTGGTGGCTGAAAAGCGGAAGGATCCTGATCAAACAACGGAAAAGGCTCAAAGACATTTGATATGCTAGGTTCAATGTCGGAGAGGCGATAATTGGGAGAAAATTTATCCAATGGATCAAAGGGATAGCCAAAGTCCTGAGCATCCTCTTCGGCTGCCTGAAATGTGTAGGCAAATATTACATACTAAGAAAGCTTGCAAGTATAAAAAGAGCAGCTGGAATAAGTCTAACAGTCTCATAAAGTAAAAAAAGAAGTAAATAATAACTGCAATATTTAATAGATTGAAAAGGAATTCCATAGACAAGCAAATCCCACTATTAGCAGACTACTCAAAAGAACTCCATTTTATCAAAATCCCATCTCGGAAACCTTAGCAAGAAAATTACACACCTTGAATGGATTCTACCCAATAACTTTCTCTACAGTACCCCATGTGTTGTGCTTTTCATTATTGAAAAGGTTATTTCCACAAATAAAGAACCGCATTGTTTAAGCTTAAGAATTTAAATTTTCCAAGAATCTTCTTTACATTTTATAAAGCTAATTCCTAGGGTCTTTTCTGCTAGAAGCCGCATGACTAGAAGTAGTGAGAGCCTTCGATGAACGCAAGCTTTTTGAAAGAGGCTGAAACATTCAGTTAAACATGGTAGTAATGGTCGAATTCAGATGGCATAGTGACCCAACAAATTCCACGGCAAATATTTGAGGAAATATGCAGTGTGAGCGAAATCAAACTAGATCATTTGTTATGCAGCATTCAACCAGCCACAACAGCCTCGTAACCTCCATGCAATTCTCTTTAATTATTTAAATGCCTTCAAGTCGTTCATACTCATGACACCATCAATATGAAAAGGGTAGGATCTTAAATTTCAAAGTAAGAGTCTGAGTGAACAACCTAAGGAAAGCTAGAATGAAATTTCAGATATATATATATATATATATGGTAATGTGCTACAATTTGACAAAAAATAAGAAGTAAAAGTATTTAAAATATGCAAAAATGGAAACTAAACAGAATTACAATTACATTACAATTGATTACTAATTAGAAATTGAAAATGAAATTAACAAAATCTACTAACCTTCAAAGAGGTATTTTCAATACAGTTTAAGGGTTCATCAGAATCAATGAAGTCCTGGTCAATAGAAACATCCTCAGGACGTTTAGATGATCGAAAATTATCATCAGTTTGAAGCACTGAATTGTTAGCATTGGAGGAACCAGGTTGAATCGACTTGTCTGTACAATGTGCTGGAACATCTTGAATAGCTAAAATGCGGGGTTGTGGAAGTGTACCACTTGACGTAGAAGGACTAGGTACCATTTCAACAACCGATGAATTGGATGGAGAGAAAATTTCAGGAGAATCTGGAAAAAAGAAGCATTAGTAAATAAGAATAATTATAAAGAAAAGTTTAAAAAGTTCATACTAGAACCGCTTTGGGGGAAAAATATTTGCGCAAAGTGCGGATTCGAAGCCAGAATACGTCTTCCCTCGGTTATTGTCTTTGGATCAATATTGTACTCCACTTCGCCCGAACTCGGAGCACCAGTAATAGCCAACTTGCGTTTCGCAGGACACAGACGTATCTTATTACCTCGCGTGTCCATAGTGAACGCAGAGAGAACATTAAAAAGCTAAAACAAACATACAATTATTGATGTGATAAATAGCTTTACCGTTTGGATTAGATTTCCTTGGCGTTCAATTTGGGTCCTAAGTGAATTAATTTGACGATGGAGAAACTGGTTTTCTTGGCGCAAAAGCGTAAACTGCTGATTAGTGGCTTCTTGACGTAATTTTAACTGGCGTACAACTTCTGCAAGTTGGTTAAAATCGGAGCTAAAGGCATATCGACCTGGATGGTTAATTGACGAATTTTCTCGAGAACCATTTAAAGAAGCAGCATCACCCGTTCGCATATTCTGCAAGAGCATACTCGTTGGAAAACCATAATTTGGATGTTTCCTTTGAATTTTGGTCATTAAGGATTCATCGTCGCGGATAAAATAAGGATGACAAAATTCCATGTTCTCAGAATCAGAGCTGAAGCCGACATATGTTTCTGCTCGATTTACCTTTCGGAAACCATCTGAAAAATAAAAACTCAATACCAAACTTACACATATTTAATTGCCTTATAAAGCTAGACAAGTTATTGTGCTTAAAAAGCATCGGTAAAACGTCTTTGGCCAAGCGATTTCCATCTCGAATATGAAAGCTCTTTCCACTCTACAAGAAACATTAAAATATAAAATTAAGAAAATTCTTACAGGATCCCAATAAATAAATGCATCTGTTTTGGCATCGTCCACAAGCAATCTCAGTTTACTGAGAAATGCAGGCACACTTGAAGACTGATGATGCATAAACCGCAAGAAATTAGAAATTGCGTCCAGGTAGACCGCACCGATAGACTCTTCTTAGGCCCTTAATGGAAAACAATAATTTTATTTATGATTTAGAGACATATAATTTTATTAAATTTTAGGATTTTTTTATACAACTAAACGCTATTAGTTAATCATAAATTTATATAAATTTATTTCCCAATAAACGTCGATGGCATTGTCTTTTCTATTTAAGTATTGCTTTAAAAAATTATGTAATTAATTTTTAAGGCTTTATTCTTAATTTACTGTTTTGAACTATATAGCAGGAGACCATACTAGTAATAACCCGCATGAAAATGCCTTTTCACGAACACGACTAAACACACTAATCAACTACATGCTGTCGGAACATAGTACCAAAATGAAATTTTTTCAATGTGCTTCATTGACATTTACTTGTTTTCTGCGGGCTATTGGATATTTCGAATTGTGCTCTTGGTACATGTGTTTGTTAGTCTAGCCCAGTTTCGGTTTGTTTCGGCTATAGTTTTCTATTTTTTAAGTTAGCGTACTGTTATCGTTTTCTTGATGTCTGCACAACAGATGATTGCAAACAATAAACCTGATCCATCGATTGTAATTTTACAGCTCAGCTATTTTATGTTGCTAGAATTCTTCACTTCCCCGCAGAAGAGATGTTCCATTATTTACATTGCCAACTCAAGATGATATAAATGCCGATGGTTCTCTTTGGCTTAATGAAATGAATGATCTGGTTTCTTACTATTCATTTATCGTCACTTCTTCGTGTGATTCATTTTGGAACGAAGTATGTTTTTTTTTACTTTAACTCCCCTTAGGTTAAATTCCAAGATGATTTAGCGCTTTCCGTTAGTTCTTTTCTGGAACGCTGCCCCAGGTAACGTTATTAACTAACGCTTACTCGTGCAGGTCAATTCAAAATTCATCCCTTCCAAGAATATACATTGATACGATCCAAAGATTATATTCCTTAGTTATCCTAATTCTCAAAAGAGCTTCAAATCCTTCTGAATCTAGTGTATGCTGAACTTATACTTGTTATAACACTATTAGACCCTTTCGATGCGCAGTTTTGAACATGATGAACTAATGTATAGAAGTAAACTTTTTGAGATTTCTTCCATGATTGATCTTGCGGCTTTGTATTGTAATAAGCAACCCGATATCTTAAGGAGCATTTTTGCTTCTGTATTCAAGGAAAATAGTAAATTTGTTAACGATGCTGCGTCTACTGTGGCGTGTGCCATTGAGGTGCTTTGTTAGTTGAATTGCCTAATCATTTGTTTAGGCTTTGAAGGTTGTTGAAATGAACGTTGCGTCTTGGCAATTTGATGAAAAGCATCAATTTGTCACTGCAAATAGGGATTCCGTGGATGCTGTATCGGAAACAATCGAATATGTAGTTGATGCAATTTGCAGCCTGGGGACATTTCTATCCTTTTTAGCTCCTCTAAATTCATCAGTGTCTGATCTCTGTATTCGCAAGGGCATTGTCTCATCGTAAGCTATAATAGTTGTTCTATTATTACTCTCCTTTAGGCTTGCTGATTTCTATGACAGTACCATTGTAAATATACGCGATCACATTCTTAGAAGCTTGACTTGGTCCACCGAGTAAGTTTTATTCTTACTTTGTTCATTTTCAATTGCCAGTATTAGATTGATTAACTTTGGCTTATACCAAAATCGCTTATTACGATTTCTAACGATGTTCTGTAATTTTTTTTTACTATAACTGAGAAGTGTACAAACTGTAGAGCCATAAACAATTGAGAAATAGCTTTTCTTTCGAAGCTTAAACCATATTTCTGTGAGGTCAAAAATTGTCTCTATTTATATTGCAGAGGAATAAAATTTGACCTCTGTGATGCGTCTGTAAGTTCCTCCGCTATCATGCATTGCTTTAAGATGTTTCTTGAATTAAGTCTAAAAGCTCCAATTTTCCTGCTAAACATTACGTGAAGACGAAGACAAGTCTGACCACCTGTGCACGCAGCATCATGCGTATTGAACAGTGCAGGATTATGAATCACTGTAGTAGTTTCAACTGTTCCCTCTGAGTTTCAGAATCGGTTATTGCTATCTGTAATTATTTAGAATAATTACCACGAATGGAAAATATCAAGTCTTAATCGGATTATTCACATAAAATGTTACTATTCTTTTTCTATTGTGTTTTCTTCTAGATAATGTAGGGAACTGTATGTACAGACAGTATTTTACTCGAAATTGCTTGCTATACACATAATGTACAGCTCCACTAGTTGAGTTCCTTATCATCCTCTACTCAAAATGAGGGTTCGAAAACTTCTTGAAGAGCTTGGCTTTACTAGACAATCACTCACTTCTTATATGGCTATTCTCCAACTTCTTCATTATCTTAAGTATCGTGTAGTTGCACTGTTAACTGGCATTTTAAGCTATTGGCGTCATATATATTAACAAATACGTCTCAAGTGGTTAAAATATTGAACTGACTCTGAAAAATTGTCTGGATGAATGTCAATTTGCTTATCGGTACCGACTATAACTGTCCATTAGGAAGAAGTCAGAACTATTGAACCGATTGGCAATTGCTGGAGCTTCTCTAGTGAAGACTGTCCGAATAGGTTTAATCGAACCGGGTCTGGTGAATCGCATAATGCAACTAGCATTCGGTGGTATCTCCAATGCGGAGAAATCGCAAACTCTTTCACGCATCTTTGGTACCTTCATAGATGTTATGGTGGAGATGACCAACCACAATGAGTACGTTTTATCTATTTGATATTTTCGCTGGTAATTTGGATCAATTATTTGCCCTTCATTCTGATCTGCTTTCAGATTTGCACGGGTATATACGCACCTTTACCCTGTAGTTGACGATATCACTCTTGTACGGGAGGCCGCTAGCTCTGCCAGTGTGTAAGCTTATGTTTTAGAATATTATTAGCTGTGGTGGTCTCGGCAATTTTATTTTGAAATTACGAAAAAGTATGTGAACATGGGTAAAATGTGAAGGCAAAGGTATCTAGTAGGAGTTGTGATTGAATTTAAAACATTAAAAGTGTACCTTTGTATTAGGGGCGATAATAAGGAGGATTTCGCGTGAATACAGTAAGGTAAACTAATACCGTGTTTGTAGTTAAAAGTATTAAATACTGAATATTATGATTAACAACTTACTGAACGCTCAATAAATGTTGAAAGTATTCACTACACTGTTCTAGGCGTGTGCGCAGTTATTCAGAATACAGTCACTTTTTCGAATTTTCTTAATTTGCCTGCCCTAATTCCCATTTGAGGAAGAAAAGAGGAGTCAGTGTGAGTTGTATTTCTACCACTGTAGTAAGTACAACTAGTGATAAAAAGGTGGCCATCAAGGTTATGTCAATCCTAGTTTGTGTTTGAAATCAGATTCTACTAAATCACTTTATTCACCACTTTACTTTCCAATCTTCTTGGTTATTCATTTGAATTGTTGAAGGAATGTTGCATGCACTAGAAATCCAATGCCTATTAGTCGGCCAGTCTTGTCATTTTTTAAAGTTAAGATATCGGAATGACCTTGCTAGATATTAAACAGTTTATGTGTTCATAATGCATCTGGTACGCAATGGTTTTTAACCTACTAGATCTCAAGGGGTCGCTGTGGCTGAACAGACCTTTTTTGCTTTCAGAGACCAGGAACAGTTGGATTATTTGCAAAGTGCCTTCTCCCGACTCTGCAATGAGTCCAATACTAAGCAAGCTAAATCTACAATAAATGAGAAGGCCAAGGAGGAAACAATGCAGCCGGGTCCTTCAACCTCTACAAGCATCAAGGTTGAAGAAGAGCCACCTCAGCCCTGCTGCTCCCGTCCATCTGAGTTTCGAACGGTCAAATCTGTTTTCCCAGATATTGAGAATGATCTAATTGAGGTAAGTGGCAAGCGTTTTGTCATTTTGTGAACGAAATGAGAAGATAAGGGAATCAATAGTTACAAGGTTATATCTTAACTCAAAGCTAGCAATATCTCCGAAAATAATTGAAAGTTAGCATCAGCAGGCAAGAGCAAAAAATTAAGGAAATTAGAAAGAAACTCTAAATCATTTGCCTAACATTATGGGCTGTTGTGTCCATAATTGAAAGTACCAAAATCCGAAAAGGGGGTCACTTAAGTCATGCCTTACGCTGGTTATGGGTTCCATGTCCTATCCGTTTTTAGACTTTAATTCCACACAGTGCTGCGGCAAAGTGCTTGCTGCAATAATCAAGACCATATAGGCTCGATGTTAATCTCACGATTCGTGGCTTAATCAGTTAACTAATTGTTGAAATTGAATCTTCAATGAATATACGAACCAATGAGTTGCTATGCACGTTGTAGCATACCCTGTCTAGATCGAGTTACAGTTTTAATTCCTTTTGGCGTAAATCCTTCGATTGGAATGATCGAGTAATGCTTCGTTTTATTTCGGCACCGACGATTTTCAGTTTTTTATCTTATCGCTTTCTACTATTACCATTTTTCAGAGATGTCTTGAGCATTATAAGAACGATACCGAGGCTGTCATTTCGGCCCTTCTAGATGGATCCGTCCCTTTGAGTGTCACCAATCCCGAACTCATCAAGTAAGTTCAATTATATTTCCTTTACCATTACTTTTGTCAAAGTGTGTGTTTATTACTTCCTTCAATAAGGCGTTTATATAATCGATATCGAGTTAACTGCAACCATCCTATTTCATTAAGCAACTTTTTGTTTATCATTGTGTCCATTCAGCATGAAAGATAAAAGAATGCAAGGTAAGCAGCTTGGGGGGGGGGTTGGCTAAGTGTATTCTTTTCGCTATTCCATGGCCACAATATGGCCATGTTGGTCTGGGTGTTGTGTGCTCCCGTACTAAATGGTTGGTTTGCTATCTTAGTCCATTCCTTTTACCTCGGTACCTGGTGGATTACAACAGTTTAGTTTGTGCTGTGCTTCTCTGCCGATTAGTTACCGGCAGATTAGCTTAACTGTAATGTAACACCTTCATCAATGACAATTTTTCCAGCAATATTTGTTTACTAATTTCGATTACTCAATGTAAGTCTCAAGTTAAATCTAATAGATCATAAGATATGTGTATGATTTATAATTTTGGTATGCAGGAGTTTAGTAAATAAAGCGAAAACAGACTAGGAAAATCATCGTGAAATGTGTGGAATACATCTTCATTGACACGATGTATCATATCTAATAATTAAATTTTGTAACGTTTTAGACAATCAATTCCATCTTTTAAACCGGGGCAGATCTGGCTGGGTAAACAACAAAAGGCCGATTCACTGGAACCCCTCTCGAAAGAAGACAAAGAACGGGTGACTAACTTGGCTATCAGTGTCTGGGATGATGAGGACGCTATTGGTGGCTATAACTACGGTGATAATGACGATGATGGCAGGGAGCGGGCTCAAATGAAATGGGAAAATGACCATCAGTTGGCTACTGGCCGCGTGGCGGATCCCACTTATCTTGGTAATTAGAGGAGATCTACTTTTATTTTCAAGAATTGAAATAGCATTTTTTTGTATTATTTTTCGTTGCGCTGTTGGTAGTTTGAGCTGGGGTGTCTGTATCTGATCGCACACTCGTATGCAACCCTAAAAATTTATTCAATGGGGATTTTCATTTTGGCTAAGGCCGAACATAAATTAACCTGAGAGGGTTTGACTTTACTTGTTTAAATTGGTTTTATTTTCACAACTTCTCGTGCTCTATTGTTACAACGTTTATTAGTACTATTAGACGGAAATTGTTATTCCATGAAATGTACTGCGGTGAACCAGTTTTTGCCTGTATTTACTAATATTGCCACCCTCCCTGACCCTTAGTTAAATTATTATTACGTGCTCTAGTGAGTTGTGTTTTAAATGGAGAGGCTGCAATATTTTTTTATTATAGGGGAGTGTCTCAAAAATCTTCAACTATAGAGCAGAAGGTTGGGAATGATTTAAGGAACATTCAGTTTCTGATAAATTTCTATTGTAGCGAGTTTTTATAAAAGACACAAAAAGGAACCAAGACGCAGCATTTTACCCAATTTTCGATAATTGAAGATCCTTCGATCTGTCTGTGTTACGAATAGTATTAACTTCCCTGAAATATAATTCCTTTGAGGTTACTAGTGGAAATTTAAATCTTAGTAATATTATCCAGAGGTACCTACCCCTTCTGAATTTACTTCTTGTGCTCTGCAATAGCTCTGTCTGCAGGATTTTCATTTTGATCGAAAGCAGTTATTCTCAAACAGGAAGTGTTTAAAGGGGGGAGCAAGGTTTTCTTTGTAAAGTTGCCGTAAAATAACTTGAACTATTTAAAGATGTTACGCAGTCTTGTCCGTTTACACATGCCACCATAGAAAGGCATTGTGTATAAATCCTCGATCGAGCTAGTGGTTCCATTGTATACATGCGCTGTTGTAAATCTAAAATCTTCTCTTAAGATGAATATGACGACACTTTTGACGGCGAAATTGGCGTTGATATTGAACGCGCAGAAGAAGAGGTTGAGGAGGCGGTGGATAACAACCAGGTTTTCTCTCAGAAGCCATCCAAATATCAACCGCTTCCACCGTCAGCTCCTCCATCTTTCGCTCGAGGTAGTATGCGTGGAGTTCATAAAAAACATCGGTATCGTCAGGAATATAGTTCTGCTGGAGTGTCACAAGGGTACGTTCCGGAGCAGCAGCAAAGACAAAATGTTTTACGGATTGAGAACCCCGAGGAGTTGCGTCAACGTAAGCAACATTTCGCGACACAGAAAGTAAGTCGAAATGCTTCTACTTATTTCGTTATAAGTACCAGTAGGAGTAGTGATTATGATTCCTTTCATTAGAAACGTACTTTTCCACAAATTTATGTTTAGTTAGTGAAGGGAAGAAAGGAATGGTAGTAAACTTTGTAGAGGTTTGGTTGGTTAAAGTTTACATCCTTCTAAAGCCAATTTTTAGTGCAGAAAGATACTTTAATATTTTAAAATTGCCTTGTGGTTTTTTATGAACATAGCGACGCAACGAAGAATATTTACGTCTGCTAACTTAGGTATTCTGAAATTGAGTGCATAGCGATGATAGTTATTCTTCAAAGCAGTTCTATCTGCATCAGCTGTCATTAACACATCTCTTCCCACATAGATCTTGAAAAGTTAAAGCAATCCATATCTGGTGTTCTTTTTCAAATGACCTCAAACTGGCCTTACTAGCTGAAGTGTGACCAATTTAAGGTGGCCTTTGGCGTTTACACACATTTCGAATTATTGCTTGTGATCATGCTATTTTATTAGAATATTTTTTGTGCCCAAAGGCTGATCACTTTTACAGTTTCTTGTGCTATTTTATGGAACCGATCACTTTTTGTGTTTGGAATGATTTATTTGTCCGAATACAACATTTCTTCATACACCCTCGTTTGTGACTGTTTTCGAAAGATCCCCCCCCCACACTTCTTTCATCCGAAAGTGACATGACCAAAGAAGCACAAAATATCAGTCAGTGCACATTTTAGAGCTACAGTGTTTGACAAAAAGTTGCATTAAATTTACTGGAAAGAGACGAGCGAACTTAGAAGTAAATTCACTTGAAGTTAAGTTGTAGAAAAAAACTTTCTTCTGACCCCCTCTCACGTTAAGCTCCATTGGATTCTCATCTTGGAAGCTTTAATTTGCAACTTTCACAAAGTTCTTTCTATTGCAAAGCAGTCAGAATGTATATGGGCTCGCGCAATTTCATAAGTTACCATCCCACTTGCGATTTAAGATAATTTTGGAGTCAGTTTTTTTATTTCTCTCAGTTTGGTGGGGCTCTTCTTTGGCTACTTTTCAAAAAAATGCATTTCTATTGTGTAGACACCGAGCGCAAATGTATTTGACAACCATGGCGTATTTACTCATGTGGTTTTATGTGATCTTTACTCTTCAGTTACTACATTTTTTTGGAAAATGTTCCTTCTTTTAAGATGCTCTGATATTTAAAATTATCAAATATTTTAGGCCATTAGGAGAGGAGTCGTAAAAATTCCAACAAGGATAGATGTTCCAGCCCAACCGGTCATTCCAGAAATTCCGGGAAGTGAGCCCCAGGAACCACAACACTTGACTTCAAAACCCACTCAGCCACCCAAAATAAAGGACAGAGGTGGAAGCAATTTAAGAGGAAAACCCCTCAATCAACCTCGTTCAGTGGATCCAATCAAATCGGACCCCTCTAATAATAATAATCAAAACAAAAGGGGAAAGAATTTTGGTGGTGGTAGGGGGAGAGACGGAAGATCATTTAGTAATCAACCTTATCTAACGGACAACCACGAAACCAATCGTCCATACAGAGGTGGGTATAATCGTGGTAACAGATCCTTCAACCGGGGTGGTCGAGGGGACTTTACTATGGGAAGAGGTCGTGGACGCACTGCAGTTAATGGTGACCATGACAACGAAATTCAAAGAACTGGCTTTAGACCTGAAGACGATGCTTATTCAAGGCGTTTGAAGGATCGTTTTGAGTAGCACAAATAATGCCTTACGGAGGATAAGAAATTATTGCTCTCTGTCTTTCTAATATTTTTGATTAACAAATGAAAATAAATTTACAATTCCTTTTTCTACTCCTGAAAAACTTTTGAGAATACCTGAAATACCTATTTTAAGAAACGTAGTGAAAGGTATTAATAGAAGTTTCCTCTTTCAATGTAGGCAATTAGTAATATAGCGCTATTAAGATATAGTTCTTTGCTTGTTTAGAGGCGGCCTGGAATTCCCATGGTGCTGTCGCCTATAACAACGTTTGCGACCATCACTTTGACAAGAGTTAGGAGGAAGACGTGTGACATAGATTAATACTAGTGTCAACAGAGGGTTAAATATCCTTTTCATTAATAATCCGAGATGTGTGGAACAGTTCGAATAGGTAATGTGTTGAAGAATTGAGAGCCCGGCTCACTCTGACTTGAGGGCGTTTCTAACGTATGACACTGAGGAGACCACGATTTGGGCCCGAACAAGCGTATTTGAATAATCGCCGGTGCCGAGCGATTTGAAACAAGATTACAATAGAGGCCAAATTTGCGTGTTCTCCAAGGGTGTTTGATCGCTTTACGCCAATTATTAGTTCAATGAACATCTGATAAAAGATCAATTGAAAATGCAGATTTACGGCTCTATTTGCTGGAATGCTACAATAAGTCAGTTTGTGTTCCGATAATGTTGGGAATAAGTTCATCACCTTAGTAGATCTATTCAAAGAACGCGATTGCACACAGCGGGACAAGGAAGAACTGAAGTGTACACAAGTTGAATCCGGCACTATATTGATCGGCCGATGTCATTTCTTGTGGAAAAAGTCAAAAATGATGAGGCCTTTCCTGCACCTATTTGTAATTTGCTCGCTTCTCAGAAATTATTTCCCGCCTTTCTGCATTCTATAGCCTCCACACCCCATTCACATTTACTTTCCTTTATATGAGATGTGGCTAAAAAACGAGTAAACTAATCCATGCGACACAAGATAATTGCAGCGCAAAGTATCTGTGATCTGATTGTGGATGCACTGCAGGCTGAGGTGACTCAGCAAAGGTTGGAAGATTGGGTAGTAAAACATGAAGGCGCTTGTCTAAAGATAGAGCTTAGAACTTACCAATCCCCATGAACGAATGAAATTACTCATGAATATAATATGGCAAATATTGCCTTTATGTTTTATCTCCACTAAAAGGCATGATAAATAACTGAATTCGTTGATTTGATGAGAGTGGTACAACGAATATTTTATCAAGTCGACAATAGGTCTTAAACGTCATTTCTCTATACTAGCTACGAGTCATTGAGAAAATTTTAGAGAACAGTTGATCAATATACCGTGAACATAACAAAGAGATAACTCTGAGGAGAATAAAAATTATATGATTTATCAACGGCAAACCACTACTTACGAAACTTTTCAAGAGGAATCTCTACTAAATATATAACTCAAAGGCGCTAGGTAGTCAAGATACATGGGCTTTGACAACTTCATAACAGACCACTTGCCCATTGAAGATACATAAAGGAATAAAATACAATGTTACAAAAGACGTGTACTTAGCCACTTCAAATAGAAAAATTAGGCAATAAGCACAATAGAGGCAGATTATTACTGCTTTAGCTCCAACGGATCAATATCCTCAGTCATTGCTTCCTCTAGCAATTTCGCCTCGACTTCTTTGGGATTAGCCTAAGTGCGAATAATAGTTAACCGATAATGAAATAAGTATGAAAAAGAGAAATCAAGAGTTTTAAATCATTACCGAAACGCGCAGTTTCACATCAATAGCACCGTTACGGCATTTCCAGGAACTTTTATTCGGGAAGATTTTACAGGGAAATTTAGATATTACAAGACGGTAGTCCTTGTTCGTAAGTTCCTTGGATCCAACAAATTTGAAGTTAAACCCACTTCAAGAGACAAATAGAATGATGTAAAATAGAAACATACGTTTCTAGGATCTCACATTCAATTTTTCCGTTTTCTGGAAGATTTGGACCAAAAAATTTCTTGTTGACAGTGAGATCGGGGATATAAATCGAATATTCTATATCCTTATCGGAGGAAATAAGGGCTAAAGGAGAATATTGATAAAGAAGTATAGAAAAAACAACATAAATTTACTGACAATGGCTCACAATAGGTTGGTATATTGAAAGAGCTCGATGAAGACATTAATTAAAAAATAAAAAAAGATGGCATATCACGAAGAAAGAATGGAAATGCGAAGGGTCATAAAGTGTGGAACAGTATTCACAATACCGCAATGGCTAGTAGGTTTGCTAAAGAAAAAGTGGACTAATTTTGCGAAAATTTTTGAATATATAAAATTTATAGTTTAAGATTCAAGTATTTTTTGACTTAATTGAGACGTAAAATCGGCTGCGGCAGTTATTGACTATTTATCCTCAGAAAATAACTTATAAAAAAGAACTGATGTTTCTTCTTTCTTTACTATCAAGAATCTTTGAATTATTGGTAGCATGAATTGCACGGACATTTCAAAATGGAGGCTATGAAATTACTTCATGCTAAATGCAACCATCTGCTTACATTCTTCTCATACTCATAAATATTTATTTATCAATAGTGCACCAAAAGATATCGAAACGTCATTGCATATGCACAATTTAGTAAGATATTATCTTCTTTAACCGAGCCATATTAAATGCTTAACAAATCAGTATACATCTAATGAATCATAATCGAGTAATGATCCTGCTACAGTAAAAGCATAGAAGCCAGTCCGCTAACCGCTAAGATCTCTTAGCAGAATGAAGGTATTTATAATCAGACCACTTGGCGGCGAGTGATAGTCGCAGCAAACTTTCAAACAACTAAAAAATACTGTGATGTTATTAAAACTAAACAAATATATAGATTTATTACAATCTAGTGGAATGTCACGACTGCTAATAGACGTTAGTTAAACGATTATGTTTGCTTATGTTTTATAACAAATTCGATTAAGGGGATTCGAATTAACCTTTAGTTGAAATAATTAGTTAGAATAATTAATTGAGAAAATACAGTTGCCAATAATTCATATCCTCTCAAGTATGGACGAAAAGCTGCTGCCAATAAATGAAATGCAATGACTTTTAATAATTTAAGTTTTCACTGCTAATTGGTTTTAATATATCGAGCGAGTAATATTTTCAAATTTGATATCAGACTCAATTGAGAATTCTTTTAATACCATCAAGGAATGCATTTGAACTATTATAAAACATCTAAAAATGATTTTATGGTCGAGTCACAAGAAGAATTAAGCTGTGATGTTTAGAAGTATATTAATTTTACGATAATGAAAATCAATGTATAAAAAATTTGTCATCAATGATTAGAAAGATAATCTATACGTCAGATATAGAGCATGTCATCACTTAAAGGATTGCATTCAAATGGAGTTCAAATAGTTGTTAGTACGATGTTTTTGAAGAATAACTTAATATTACGTGCGATGAACTGCAGAATATGTATCAATAAGTAAAATTAACATTTATTTAAAATGAGATAAAATAATTACCTATTAAGTGAACAAAAATTTATTTTTTTCAATTATTTCATGTTAAAATGTATATAGATCTTAATTGTTTTAATGTGCTATAAAACATCTGTATAATTGAATGACTCTGGCACATTTTCGTATAGAATGGATCTTGATGTTTCTTACAGGCTTAGGTTATTCTCTGATCAGTCATGGGTGGACGTCCAGGCAACATTGTTAGCAGATGTATTATTACTCGTTCCAACACAGAATAAAATTGATTTTCCAGAATTTTGGAATCAAAATCCACACCTGGAAACTGGTAGGATTAATATGATCTTTCATCCTTAGAAAGTGAATATGCAAAGTCAGAACTTGTTCAAATTTCAATAAATGATGGATTTGGTTTGGGAATCAGTATCAAAGGTGGTAGGGATTTTGATACTCCAATCGTCATTAGTAAAATCTTCAAGGTAAATTATATTATTATTTATGTAGTAAGCCAAAATTTGGTTATCTGTTTCTAAATTAAAACGTGACCTTTTTTCTTTGTTATTTTATGGGGTATTAACATTTTCTATATTCTTTTTTAATTTGAAGGGGATGGCTGCAGATCAAAGTAAACAGCTTAAAGTGGGCGATGTTATTTTATCTGTTAATGGAGAAAACTTACGTTCTGCATCTCATAATGAGGCGGTTAAGGCTCTCAAAAGAGCCGGTTCAAATATCTGTTTAGAAATAAAACCTATGCGTCAGTCAACTTCATTGTTTCTCAGGTAAATTATCTTAACGATTTTACCATTACTGAATTAAGAATTGTATGTACTAATTTAACCTTTTTTGGTTTGCCGACAGCAATTATGAGTATTTTTCGAATGTATCTTATATTCTAACTGCAACTTTAAATGGTAGATTTCTTTTAAATGCACTTTAGTAACATATACTTTCATATTTCTCTTTACTTTGGGGTATCGTTTTATGAAAATACTTAATAATAACCTCAATGCTTTGCAAAAAAGTTGTTCTTCAATAAAGTGTTGGAACATTCCTTGGATTACATTCATTTTTTCGCAAACAATTATTTTTGCTTAATAGCAAATATGCAATGGTAAAATATGTTTGAGATAAATATTACAGAATAATACATGACTCATATTTTCTATTTTTTAAAGGTTTGCATGTAATTTGCATTTTCTTAAAAACGTTTACAAACACCTTTATTCATATCTTCTAAGTTATTGAGAAAGTATGACTAGAACCTATCTAAATCAGAAGAGAAAACAACATATCTCGTTATTTGACATCGTCACAAAAGTTTATTGAATGTCTGAGCCTCTTTCACTAAGCATCCAATCAAAGTGGACCTTCACTTCTACTAGTTATGCAGAATTTTAGAGACTAATCTTTAACAGAAGTGGCAGACGAAGGTGTAGAAACTTCTTTGGTACGTGAACCATCCTGCTGGAACAAAAATAACCTGGTTCTATTCTGAAAAGACAAAGTACAACTCACCAGTCCAAAGAAACGATCCATACAGGATAATAGGGACTTAGGTATTTGTCTTCCTTCCCCGAGGGTAGTGTTACGTGATGCCTCTCTCTGCATATTTTAAAGATCATAACTTGGGTTGCATTCAATTGCCTACGTGGAATTGCTAATCACTGTGATAATTATGCCCAGGACAAAGTACGAGGGCAGCCAGTGATTTGCCACATGCATTTTGTCAAGGGTACTTAGCCCCGCTACACTTCATGGAAGAGTGAAATTCGGTAATGAGCCAATTTTTACGACTAAACCAATCCGAATGTTTGGCTTCCAACACCCCACTCAAGAGACTATTTTGCGTATATAAAGGATGTTGTGGAGACAGGCACTAATCGTCTCGCCCCTATTATAAACATCAAACTGTTAAATAGTAAAATAAAAACTATTTTAGATACCCTTATCTATTAAATCAACTTTTTTCCAACCACTTCCCTTTTTCCAGATGAAACTGCTAAATTTACCCCCAGCGCTCTGTACATGTTGAAATATAGGAATTTGTAATGTGTCATAATCGTCATGGTCAAATCGTTTTTTTCATTTTCACCTCTAATAGCTAAAATTCAAGAATATATTCCTAATATGATTAATAATCCTTTTGCATTATTTTCCTAAATCCACATAAGATTCAATGTTTATTATTGGTTAACTGTCATTACTTTTGTTCTCTAATTTAGGATCTTATTAACACTTTTTACGTCTTCAACGAAATTCTTGCGGTTTTTATGAAAATGAGGCTCTCTTCCTTAAAATATTTTAGACTGCAGCTCAAACTTTCGTCATCACCTATTGGGTCAGCTTCACCGAACACAACTTTGACCAATGTGTCGGCAACCTCCGCACCACCCCAAAAGCGTATCCAAATTCCTCTGACCTTGGCCTACATTGCTCGACGTCGACATCGACAGAATGGCATCAGTAGTAGTAGTAGCGACGGGATGCTCTGCTGTATAGAGATATTTTCACCAGATCTCACTCAGTCCTGTTTGCTCTGCACCGGATCGCCTCAACTTGCCAGTGTCTGGTTCAAATCCCTCTGTCGCCATGCTTCCATACTCAATCAACTACATCTTCAAAAAACTATGCGAATTCTACCTCACACTCCGGTAACTAGTAGTACTTTTATACTATTTTTATTGTTGCTTCGCTTTGGAGACAATTTAGCCACCTTGTTCGTCTGTTGCATCTACGGTAACGTGATCGAATCTCTAATTATAAAAGTCTGTTGATATTACAGCCCACTTAATGCGAAAATTGGAATTTACTTCACCAAATTGACTTGGGAATAAGGGCCATTGAAAGTACTAATAGTAATAGGCTCAAGCAGCTAAATTACTGTAATTTTTCTAAAGCTATTGTTTACTTATATACTATATAGTTGAGGATAATAAATAAAACGTTAGTTAAGAGTTATTTAAGACGTCTTACCATTTAATCATATCCATTGAGAGCTGACAATCTGCTTTATAAAGCAATGATTGTATCAACACATACGAAACCTAATCTCTCTAACATGGGTCATTGTTCTTATTACTTCCAACATTTGACGACATTGCTGCTCTGGTTAATATGACACTTGACTAAGTGTATTTTCTCTCTCCACGGTGTTCTTTGAGGCTCCTCTGTTGATATTAAGGACTGAAAATAACTAATTTCATTAAAAAATTATCCAATATCCGCGACGTAAAACACGAATATTCAGTTTCACGATTGGTGCCAGGTTCGGCAGTTAAACCCCTTACAAATCTTTTTTTCAGTTTGGGTAGCTGCATTCCCGTCCTCATTGAGTTCTTGGCTGAAAAAGGGAAGAACCTGTGACCAATTCAAAGTCCCTAAAACCTCAATTTTGCATAGTCTTAAATTTACTATTCAAATTAACATTCAAGAATATAAAAAATGCAAATGGAATTAATTTGATCACGTAGTTGCAGCTAAATCTTACTTTGGGAATTCTTTCCCAAATCCATGTTTTTTATTGCTTAATAATCATACTTTCAAATCATGGTGCCATAAATATTTGGTAATCGGTGAGATACAAACGATCGTATCTCATCAAGTGATGTTAAATCTCTCACCAATCCCTCCCCACCAGGAAAGTGTAATAGAATTAATACTTAAACTAATATTATTACCAGAAGAAACTGTTTCAATGCTTCGATTTTGAGAAGCAATTGTTATTGAAGAACAGAATTCAAACAAGTGAGCGTTGTCAACGGGTCTTATGGCATTTGAATACGGGACCCGGGTAGTGCAATATTTACTAAAGACGAAGTCCATATTGCAAAATTTCAATCTAACGACTCATTCCCTGAATAGCAAAAGCACTGTACCACTTTTTCATTGCTTGACGAATGAGGATTTGGGCCAATTAGCGTTGACTATGTCGTGCCAATTAACTTTTCCGTCTAACGGCTAAGAAACCTAGTTATCGTTCGAGATAAACAAATATATATATATGCAGATGGTTTTATGTGTGTTCTCCCTTATACAAACGATCAGCTTTTAATCATACAACTGTTTAGTAGCCCATTTCCTCTACTTGGAAATTAAACTCCCTCTGATTCGACTTGCCCAAATGTCCAATTTTTGGTGGTTTCCCAATTCGGTGTTAATATTGATTAAATAATGGGACAGAAGTAAGCGAACTATGGTAACTTGGTTAAAAGTGTTGCGTTGAAATGAAGGGATTTATGGTATTCTACAGATATAAAGCACGTTTCAGAAAAGTGAACATCTAAAAACGTATTGATTTTAGTAATAATTCACTCGTAAAAGCCACAAAAATGCAAAATAAATTAAAAAATATCGAAATTAAATAAGTAAATCTCAAGAAAGGGTAAAAAGGGCGTTTCGAAGGTAGTATCAAAAGAACATATTTAGTTCTTGGGTTTGGGCAAGGAACCGATCAACTAACGACCATTTCATTGTTTTGTAATTAAAATTCGAAAAAACTTGATTTACCACTTGAATTACTTTTAGAATTCTTTTTCAAACTTTTCAATGGCTGATTGATTATCAAATCCAGTCTGGACACCTCAATTAATTTCTTCCTTTACAGAAGGAAGAAGCCGCATGGTCTTAGCAAGGTAGAAGTGAAGGTTTAAAATCTACTCAAGATGACCTTTAGTACTAACCATAAATGATATTGCTTTAAAACCTTTTACAATGATTCATTTTAAAACTATTTGTTGAAGTCATGGGCATTAAAGTTATATTTCTTAGACTTTTGTTGTAATTTAGCAAAGCAGACCGACATCAATTTAATAAACCTTGATAACTACTTCCCATTTTTCTGCCCTCAGCTTCGCAAAATTGGCTGGGTACTAGAACTAGACCAAATAATTGACGATGACAGCGACGCCTGCCCAACTAATTTGGATGATCCCTTCCACGCATCTTCCGGTAGTGACCTTTCAAATTCGTGTTGGCAACCAGTTTTTCTGGCTGTCACCGACTGTCTGCTATTGATATTCCCTCAAGCCCCACAATCACCAATCGAATGGTCTCTGCCTTCAGTGACTGCGCCACTGCTTGTCACTCGAGCTGCTGTTCAACCCCCATGTGTTGCAGAATATGCTGATAATCAAATATCCCAAATTACTCAAAGCCCTAAATTCTTTGTCGTCCGTACTGGTGAGTTTACTTGTCGACTGTGTGAAACGAATATAGTTAATATAATGAATTCAAGGGAATGCAACCTGAAGTGTTGTTCATTATATTAGCACCGATTTCCAATCTAGCAGATTATTTTCAAATTGGCTTAAATCAAGGTCAAGGAGTGTGTTCAGGACAAGAACTGTCTACTAAGACAATGTGAAGAAGATAAACAATATGGACTCTCTCTCTCCCTGTTAACCAAATATCAAGTCTACAGTCAATCGCCCTTCTTCTAGTTCTCTGTACATATTTTTTTATTTAATTTCAACTATTTCTTACGATTCTATCAGATAATTGAAAGGTTATAAAATAGGGAGTTAATTAATTAATTAATTTTACCTATTAAAGCACTTTTCCAAGCATTTACACTTGTAATGTATTACACATTATTCTTACTGAGTGCCTCCACCAACAACTCCCTTTTTCCCAGAAGATAGTTTGCAAACGAGCACTTAATAACAGCAAACTTTAGGTATTTGTGCATTATTTCCGGTTGATTCAGAATTAAAACAAGTAACTTCAGAAGGTGGGGGCTATATGGTTCGCTAACTATTAATTTAGCAGTTAATTGTGTTTTTTCGTCAAATGCTCCTAATACTTGTGACATACACTTGAAGAAAGCTATTTAATTCAAATTACTGTATATACACGGTCTATTCGCTATTCTTATGAATGCATTGCCTACCTGAATTTATTAAAGTCTTACTACATAAACAGTCGAGAGTGGGTATAAAATAGCCTTTATGGAGTAGGCGAAAGCTTCACGCTGTTCATATACCTACTAGATCTTCTAATGTAGTGGTGCTTATAGATCTACTTCCATTAATCGAATTGACGAGATTAAAAATACGAACCGCGAAATATTTAGAACTTGGTAAGGCTCTACTTTTCCTCAAATGATAGCTCATGTCAAGTAGAAAAGCGTCAAAATTAATGACAATTTCTTTCAAATGTTTAGAAAACGTGCTAATTGGCTACTTCTGATTTGAAATTTAAATGACACATCTGCATGGTCAAACATTTGTTGGCATGATTAAAAAGTCCATTTTCTACAATGCTTGTCACGCTATAGTGGCTCCTAACATGAAGAAAGATAGAGGAAGCCCATTCGTCACTTAAATAAGAAGGTGCTGTGGGCATAGGGGTTTGAAATGATATTTCATGCAAATTAACGCTGTTTTCAGGTAGGAGATGTGGGGTTGAGACGCATGTGTTTGCAGCTCCAACCGGAAGTGAATTGGAGAGTTGGCTGGAAACAATCAGTCAGAGCACCGAAGATGCGTTGGATGCAGTGCCTCAACTTTCGATCGCCTGTCGTTGGCGAGGTATTGACTCGCTGTTAATGCTTCACCGTTCTGCAGGAATCTGTCTCATTCCGGCGGATTCCGCCACTCCAACGGCCTCTGGGGCGCATGTTATTTCGCAACCTCCGAAATTGCTATGGCACTTCCCCTTTGAGCGGGTTTCCTCTACAGCTGATGATGGAAGATCTCGACTTTGGATCACATTTGATCGTGATTCCGTTCAGGTATGCCGGCTAGCTTTACAGTGCACTGGGGCATTCATAATTAGAATGGAATTTAGAAGCAAATTAAATGTGGACTATGGTTTCCTTAGCCAGAAAATTTGAATGTTATTAATAGTTTTCCTCTCGAGGATATTGAAATCAACAATACCAAGAAACAAGAAAGTCAAAATAGAGTGAAGAGTGAGAGAACTTCACATGTATTTATATCAAATGGCAGGCATTTTGGTAGTTATCATTTGCCCTTTTGTTGACTTCAGGCTTCACAGAGGGGAAGGAACATCAAAGTGAAAAAAATTTAGGAGGGGGATGGGAACAGAAGAGTTTCAAAGATGTAAAAGAGACAGACACAAAGGTAGAGAAAA
>UZAE01012299.1:0-10160 GCA_900617975.1 Rodentolepis nana
TTAATTCTATAGTGAAATCTCTACGCGTTCATATGTACGATTCTGATTTGACAAGTGATATGACTTCAGGCTTCAAAGAGGAGAAGGAACATCAAAGTGAAAAAAAGTCGATAGGGGTGGGGGTGGGAACAGAAGAGTGCTTTAGAGACAATGGTAGAAAAGGTATGATGAGTACTGTTGAAGTGGTGGAATATGACATACAGTGGGTGATGGTGGTTTGAAGTGAGAAGGTAACTGCCGATTAATAGACTTTTTGCCGTATGAGTACACGTTGCCCAGAGTGCACCACATGGAGGTAAGTCTATCGCGCACCCTTCACTGTGATATATTGTTTTGATGAGATTTACTCAGCTCCATATAATCGCATTGCCTCAATTGAGTGAATTGAGTTACTTAATTAACGGGAATAGAGGTACTTTAATTGATTGCAAATGAACTCATCATTTCACTGTAGTTACTGTTAGTATTGAGGGCTTTCTGGTCATGAATGAGTGCTTCTCCTTAGAACGGCTCTTCTTCCCAAGCCAACTGTTGCAAGAACTTCTGATGGACTTGGGTAGTTTTATTGAATTGGCATCGAAGATGCCTTGTTTTCTTCCTAATAAAGTCTTTTCATCTCTTCTTTGTTCCTCCTTTAGACGGACGACGAAATGGTTGTTGACGGTCCAACTGAGGGGCAGACAGGGAATGGAGCGTGAAAACTACGACTTTGTCAAACGAATTTTAACTCAAAGAGGATTTTATGTACTTCAAGACCTGTCAGTGACTGTCGATGTTAATAAGATTTTATTTTTTAACAATCAATGTTTCCCCTAAAGCGAAGAATTTTTGATGGCCTTATTTTTGAACTGCATTTCGATGGCTTTCTAGTCAGTGGGGCATGGCTCATCTCTTGACTAACCTAGGATGACAAGTGGGGTTTTGTCCCTGGTGCCATAGCTCCAGTGAATAATGAAAGGGAGCTAGTTTTTTGTTTGGTAATTTGAAGATTATGACAGTGAATGGATCTCGAGACTTTGTGTCAGGAGTTCATCTTATTTCTGTTAAACACCGTGGCAAAGCCAAAATCTTGCCATTTTTCATATTGTTGCACAACATCGAAGCATTAGTAATTGTGAATTTGTCCAATAAGAAGTGAAGCAGGAGGAATAAACTATTTCGACATCTGAGCATCAAAAGTACCTCATCATTTTGAATTGTTGATTCGTATTGGCTGCCATAATAGTTCACTGTTTCCTGATGCGTTATTCTTCAGCTCATAATTTTACTCCTTTTTTGTAATTCCTTATTATTACCAATGGTAATAGTGAGATTTACAATTTTTGCTTTGGAAATAACTGAAATTGGTTAATGGAAGGTCCACCAAGTGATGAAGTGGAGGAATTCTAGAAGCAACGTCAAGGTGTTTGGAAACCTTGGAGCATATGGTCTTCATAACTGGATAGGCGATAAAATTGTCCAAAATTGGATTTCCACAGTTGGCTCCTCGTGTTGGAGTAAGTGCTTGTCTACGATGTCCATGGCTTAAGGAGCGAATTGTTGGAACATAATGGTTGGTCTTGATGCTTCAATTCACTTGTAGCTCCAATACTGGAGGAAGCGAAGTTATTCGATGTTCCAGCGTTTAGTCAAGTGCAATTTTAGGTTAACAGAGCTCATTAAGTGTCTAGAACTCTTAAAACCATTTGCAATCAGTAATTACCCTTCGACGTATTAACCAATGAGCAGATATAAATAGTTGAAGTTCGAGTGTCCTATTTTGGCTACGACCATGTGGATTTGAGTCAAATGAAACTTTTGCCTTTTGGAAATTGGCATCTACTAAGCTAAGTTCCAACTGAACGCCTCCAAGTTCTCAAAATCACGCTTTGAGAACCTAAAGTTTCTGAAATGACGAAAACATAAACCCGAAAGTATAATTAACCCATAACTTATTTGCCCGAAGTAGTATAAATTGTTCTACATTCTACATCGTTCTATTTTAACTGTAGTCTTTTTCTCTGGTCAAATCTGGTAATGGAGAAATGTTTTTTCTACTACCGAAATCCTTCGACCTTTTATCTGCAAAGTTATTGAAGTCGACTTACCCTCTGTTCAATTCATATTTCTGGTACAACTTTTGACTTCAATTTAGCAATTATGTGACAAAATTAGTTCAACGGTAACTGGATAGCCCTGGGTTCCTTTGAAAGGGAATCGCTTTCATATCAATTTCATTAAATGAATCATTGAATTCCCTAGCAAATGCGGTGAAATAGTCAAATACAGATAAGCTGTCATTTATAAATGTTATTTCTTCAAGCCACAAGGTAATTAAGACCAATTGAGGAAATGAAAAAAATCATTTCAAAATTAACGGAAACCATTTGGTAGAAACACAGAAAATAGAAGTAAATATTCAGCAATTAACAAGTGACCTGTTAAACAATAAACTCAAATGATGTTAAATGTTTTTAACTAGTCATGTTAACATAGGAGATTTGTGGGACACGTAATCGCATGCCTGCACGCCAGGATTGGGGGGTGCGACCGTGCAAACAGTGACAAATCATTAACCTCTGTTTGTTTAACCTAAACCGCCATCCTGATCATGATTAAGCTCCCTGCGTGTACACTTTTTCCGCAATACTCGTACTGAATAAACGTGCTCCGTGTTGCACGTCTGTTTTCTTTATAGCTGGGCTATAGCTTAGCTGGTTCTGGGAATCTAGCCAGATGTAGGAGGATCTGCCATAGAGATTTCTGAGTCGATTAGGCTTTACTAAGGTAGCAATCCGCTACAAGTTTATTTGAAATATGCGAAATCACACAGCTGCACTATCGGAACAATGTAGAATGCGTGGGCCTGAATTTTGCTGGAGAGTACATGTGTTTATTTGAGTTGATACTTCTGAGACGCGCGTTTTGACAATGTGAGATTTTTATAGGGTTTTAATTTGCATTTACTTTATCCTGGTGTTACGAATTCCAATACAATCCTGTTTTTTTATTTGCACTTGCACACTCGCCTAGATGTGCCAATTAAGGCGAATCATGTCAGCAAATCATAAGTGAAATGAATCAAGGTTACACTTTACAAATGTCTTTTCTCTATCAAAAGAGTATCAAGATGCGGCTCATTCTAATTCAATCAATATCACTGTCATTAAAAAGTTGAGTGTAGATTTCTGTTCAGATAAATGCTAGGAAGGTTCACCAATGAGAAGACCAAAATCTCCAACACTTGCACTAAGTTATCGATTTTGTGGCCTTATCAAGGCTGCTAATCAATCGATAACGGGCAGACCCTTACCTCGACACTCCACTCAAGACACTTAGGTACCCGGGAAGAGGAATATGCATAAGTCCTCTTGGAGAGGTGGATTATTACAGTATCTGAACACGCGAAATGTCATTACATCAAGTGTCCCCCAGTTAAAGCAATTTCCTAGGCAAAAGTTCTTTTCAAGATCGTTAGGACAAATTTACGTGCATGATGCAAAGAGCTTATTTATCCAACTATCCAATAAACGTGTGCCATTCTATTATTTATGACCATGAACAAGTATATGAAATTGGCTAGGACATTTTAAACTTAGTAGAGTTAGATAGAGTTCACCCAAAATGATTTCTTTCAATTTGACATAATGGCATATTTTCGCAATAGACTGCCTTGCGATAAATTAAGATGGCCTTGTGAACACCATAAAAAACACTTGAGTGTTTCAAATACTGAAGGAAAGAGCTAGTTCGGGCGAACAGTAGACTTTCCTTGAAGTTATGAACTCCGAGTTCTGGAGCTGCTTCAACCAAACTGAAAGACGAGACTTTAAGTAGAAAACCCCCCAAGGCGGTTTAGGAAAGGAACGATTAACTCCTAACACGAATATTCCTATTGGTTTTACCGCTTTGCACTCTGTTGTGCGAAGAAACAGATGAATTGGGGTGGGATAACCATTCCCTTAACTAGTTGATGAGCTCTGAATGTTGTCGAGCTAAACCCAATCACGAAAATTAAGCCCTGCGACAACAACATGCCATATAGTGAACTCGGAGATAATCACTGCGTCAAAGCGAGACACTTGACGCTTCGAATCCACTATCTATGCGGTTGTTCTGAAGCCTCCCAATGGTTAAAACGCTTAGGTACCATACACTTTGTCTAAGGTAAGATTAAGACAAGACCAATTAAAAAAATGGCAAGTCAGATTACTTTAATTTAAATAAATAATTTGTTTAAGTACGCCGAGTGCATACGAAAAGAAAGCCTCAATCAACCGCGTCGACAAGATACAGGTAAGGTAAAAACGTAAAATTGGAAGGCGAAAAAGTAGTAGCTGGCTGACAGAAAAGGACAATTTCATCTAAAGTGGGGGGGGGGAGGGAGACAGAAAGATGATAGTTTGAACACCTTCAAAAAGCAGTGCTAGAGTGATATGCAAGTGAGAAGGCGGGGGAGGGGAAGGAGTTGTCGATTTGGGCACTTAAAGAAATCTACTCAAATTTCCCTGAAGTCAGGTCCTTATCGCGAGATGTTGTGGCTGTTACTAGTGGAGCCTTAGATTCAGGATCCAAGTTGAGTTCGTAGGAAACACCCACCACTGATTTTTGCTGAGTAGGCTCTTGGCTTACACTGGGAAGGATATAAGGGAAGAGGAAGAGCATAGCCACGGGGATTATATGACCCAGGAAGTAGAACATCCTAAAAACCAAATACACAGGTTAAGTTTGAAACATTTATTTCAAATGGCAGGCGTTTTGATAGTTATCATTAGCCATTTAGCTGACTTCGGGCTTCGCAGAGAGGAGGAGGAACATCAAAGTGACAAAATGTCGAGAGGGGGGGACAGAATAATGATTCACAGATGTAACAGAGACAGACAAAAAGGCAGAGGAAAGGTAAGGTGAGTACTGCGGAAGGGGTCGAATATGACATACAGTGGGGTGATGGCAATTTGAAGTCAGAAGTCAACTGCCTGTTTATAGACTTTTTTGCCATATGAGAATATGTTGCCCTGGGTGCTCCACGTGGAGGTAAGTCTATCGCACTCCCCATTTTGAAACATACATGATCACTAATTTCTTCATAATTCAATAGGATAAGTAACTGTGCAGACNATGGCAGGCGTTTTGATGGTTATCATTGCACATTTAGTTGACTTCAGGCTTCACAGAGAGGAGGAAGGACATCAAAGTGAAAAAAGTCGAGAGGGGAACAGAAGAGGGATTCAAAGATGTTAAAGAGACAGACACAAAGGTAGAAAAAATGTGAGGTGAGTACTGTGGAAGTAGTCGAATACGACATACAGTGGGTCAGAAGTTAACTGCCTGTTTATATACTTTTTTGCGTATGAGTATACATTGCCCAGGGTGCTCCACGTGGAGGTAAGTCTATCGCATATCCCGTTGTCGATAAAGTGAAATTTAAAGTAGAGTTCCATGTATAGATTCTTGGTTCTTCTTAAAAATGAATTGACTGATTTTTGGTCATTTCAACAGAAAACTGCAGAATGCCTTTAGAAACCTCACAATCTTCGTCGATTTAACCACAGATTAACCTAGAAATCAGGCCAAGTTATAAGTTTTTCCTACGCATTCCCTTAATTTTCAGTTAATGTCACTAATTAAGCCATTACATGACTTATTATTATTAGTCTTATGATAAATGGGATTTAAGGAAAGCCCTACACTGGAATATGATTAAAATTGATTTGGTTCTAATAACGTTTTATTCATTTTGTTTAAAATTCAAAATTATTGAGTCATGGTTTACACCTATTTTGTTGACAATGATTTCGGTACATAAATGCGTTCTTTTTACTCTTTTTTTTCAATTAAAAAAGACAGAATAAGTCATTGAAACATACCCCCTTCCTCCTCTAGACATCGAGACGGAACTCTTGTTTAAATTTACAAATGGCTATAAATTACAATATGCATTAAAAGGCCTTTTGCAGTTATGTAATAGACGATAAATCATTTGGCCTATTTATGCACTTTGGTATTTTTAGCTGAGAAAAATTAATTGCCGATTTGATTTTATCAAGGAAAAGAAACGTTTAAAAATTAAATTTGCAACTTGCCTGGAGTCTGTCTGCTTAACTTGTTTCATTAAGTGTAGATTTTGTAAAGCAGAAATAGTGGGATAAAAAATGGGAACGATTATTTTTCCCCCAAATTTCCCAGTTAACTACATTCAAGTACACTTCTAGTCATCGAGATAAAAGACTTTGAAGGATGATGTCTTTGCTAAATCATTTATTTATACCAAATGGCAGGCATCTTGATGGTTATCATTAGCCCTTTAGTTGACTTCAGGATTCACAGAGAGGAAGAGAAACATCAAATTGGAAAAAAAAGTCGAGAGGGGGGAACAGAGGAGCATTTCAAAGATGTAAGAGACAAACACGAAAGTAGAAAAAAGGTGAGGTGAGTACTGTGGAAATAGTCAAATATGGCACAGAGTGAGGTGTTGGTAGTTTGAAGTGAGAAATCAACTGCCGGTTAATAGACTTTTTTGCCGTATGAATATACGTTGCTCAGGGTGCACCACGTGGAGGTAAGTCTATTGTTAAATATAGGATTTTCTCTCCACAGGTAGTGCAAGAATGNACCCAGGAAGTAGAACATCCTAAAAACCAAATACACAGGTTAAGTTTGAAACATTTATTTCAAATGGCAGGCGTTTTGATAGTTATCATTAGCCATTTAGCTGACTTCGGGCTTCGCAGAGAGGAGGAGGAACATCAAAGTGACAAAATGTCGAGAGGGGGGGACAGAATAATGATTCACAGATGTAACAGAGACAGACAAAAAGGCAGAGGAAAGGTAAGGTGAGTACTGCGGAAGGGGTCGAATATGACATACAGTGGGGTGATGGCAATTTGAAGTCAGAAGTCAACTGCCTGTTTATAGACTTTTTTGCCATATGAGAATATGTTGCCCTGGGTGCTCCACGTGGAGGTAAGTCTATCGCACTCCCCATTTTGAAACATACATGATCACTAATTTCTTCATAATTCAATAGGATAAGTAACTGTGCAGACTTTGGAAGAGAGAACAGACACTTCTGTAAAGGAATTGGCATGAAATCGATTCGATGCATACTCAGCTACGCTGGTCAACATGGTAGAAGAATGCTTCTTTGCCAATAGAGGGTGCTTACCTACTTAAGAAGCTTAAGATGCATTACTCAGTCTTAAATGAGCAAAAGTTTGGTTTATATTCACGTGAATTAAAAAAATTTTAATATTTTTTTCGCAAGGAAGAAATAAAAACGATAGTGGATATGTTGTGGTGCTAGGCCAAGTTGAAACAAATGTGAAACTACTTTGTCATTAAAATATGCCGATTGTTCACTTTCTTATTGTTTTATTGAGAAAGTTAGCTGTGAGCCAATTAGGAAACGCAATTCACAGATACTAGCAAGGAAGACGTATGATTGAAGGACCCAAGTGTTCAAGAGTTATATTCTGGGCATGAATACCAACTCACGTCAATTTGCTAATAACAACTAGGAGTCACAATCGGAAGATCCCACAAGACCAGTACAATCGACACAAATTAATTTAAGGTTATTTTTTATTTTCAAAATTTTCACGATTCTTGACTCACAATTGTGAGTTTTCATGAGGCTAAGTTCAAGGATGTTCTCAAGCTGGAAGCACATACATGAACGCAAAACCCTAAACTCCACTTATTAATTCCCACTGTTCAATACTAACAAAATTTTGAAAATCATTACCACCAAGAATGTGCAAAATAATCGGAGCCCAGCTAGAATTGAGAGTAAAGAAGACAAAGAATCACCACAGTAGTGCATGTTCAGATCACTAATAGCAGTTGCGAAAAACTCACTTCCCTACCTACAGAACTACCAAGTCCCCTTAACAAGCATTTTGGACTCAATAATTAATGTATTAATTCATTCACATGGTCATCAACATTCCTACATACTGTAGCCGAGTTATTATGGGTAGACACCGGGGAGATCTGGCTGTTTGAAATGGACATGAGAGTTCCCCCGCCTGCTTATGGATGCTCTAGTTTTAAGTGGATTAAAAAGACGCGGTGGGCCATTAAGCCGAGGAAATTAATTAGCAAAATCCACACATTGTAAACATGACCTCGTTGAAAAATAGACAAATTGATCGATGAAAATTAGCCTTAGGAAGGTTATAAGAAATTGGAAAATTAGGCGCCTTCAAAGTTCACACATTAAGTAAGACTTGAAGGCATAAATTCCTTTTGTTGTGTTGAACTTGGCAATAACAGAACAATACAGTACAATGCTTAGTTAGAGAAATTATCAATACAAAGACATTCATCTAGGACAATGACATAGATTGCGACAAGCATTCAAATCTACCAACTAACTGAACAGAATGGCCACAGTAGTAATAGCTGGAAATGGCCTGGATTAGAAGGCAAATGGATTATAGAAGCATGATTACTCCTCCATGGAATAATCGTAACGCATCGAACCTACTGGATTGAACGAGTATTCAATTCTGGAGTCTTTTTAAGTTGGCAAAGTACCAGAGAATTATTGCGCTCTCTCTTGTTTTCCACAGAAATGAATGGGCAGATAGAATATGCTGAAAGAGAAGAAACTTCTTAGTGGCACCACAATGTAAGAAGTGCCTTACTTAAACAAAGAACTGCTCTATTAATTATTTTCAAAACTGAGTTGGTTTCTCTACTTTTCTTTGAGGGCCCAATACAACTCAGCACTGCAAGTAAGTTAAAAATTATTCTGTCCGAGAGGGGCGCGCGACAGACTTACCTCCACGTGGTGCACCCTGGGCAACGTATACTCATACGGCAAAAAAGTCTATTAACTGGCAGTTGACTTCTGACTTCACACTATCATCACCCCACTGTATGTCATAATCAACCACTTTACAGTACTCATCTCACCTTTTCTCTGCCTTTGTGCCCCTCTGTCTCTTAACATCTGTGAATCACTTTTTCTCCACTTTTTTTCACTTTCATGTTCCTCCTTCACTCTGTGAAGCCCGAAGTCAGCTAAAGGGCTAATGATAACTATCCAAACGCCTGCCATTTGTTATAAATAAATTCTGTCTGAGAGACCACATTTGGGTATCTAAATTGGGCCTCTAGTACTGAGAGATCAAAATATATCAAGGAAGGGATTGGACACTTCCGGCAACTGGCAGCTCAAGGGAAGATAACTAACTCCGTCACCCATCAGCCCGAATTCCCATCGGCCAGTCCAGAGTGGTGAATTCATACCCCATTCACCTATACACTGCTGCTACTTCGTCATCTTTCCCCAATTATCAGGAATTCACATTGTTCTACTCCAATCTGATGCAATTTATATCACTGCAATCCATCCAGTACTCTAGCGTGAAGTTGGAAAGTGTACGTACTACATTTGGGATCAAGAACTACTTTATTCCGATTGGTCAGAAGGAAACCCCTTAAGAGTCTGGCCAACAGTTCACAGTATACTTATACTCCAGTGCATTGGGAATAAAATCGAAAATTATTCAGCATATAAAAAGGTGACTTCCAAGTCATACCCAGACAAATGATGCCGACTTTTCTAGTTCTGTTTGACATTTAATAACTAATAGCATATTCGGCAACTATAAGCCCAATTTGGCCCTGCCAATACCTTAAAGAAATCCTCTAATTTTTACAAACTTTCCAGCTCTGATTTAAAAAAAAACCACAGAAGACAGAAAATACAATGTTAAAAAAATAGATATTTAAGATGAATAATAAAGGCAATAAAATGGGAAATTTGAAAGGAAATCCCACCCTAAAATACTTCCACCCGCACCAGGTAATTGCGCACAAAGGTTCGAAAACTAGATGCTTTAGTGAGAAGATAGTGCACCTTTGTCAACAGCTGTTTTGGGTAATAGAAAAGATGTTCCATGATGGAGTCTTAGGCAAACAATTACTTAAAATAAAACTTGAATTCTAAAACGAAAAGTTCCAAAATGGGTAGAATCTTTTCATATACGAAATCAGTACGACATCTCACGGAATATGTCCAAATTACCTTAAGGTAAAAACGGGGTGTGAGATAGACTTACCTCCACGTGGTGCACCCTGGGCAACGTATACTCATACGGCAAAAAAGTCTATTAACTGGCAGTTGACTTCTCACTTCAAGCTACCATCACCTCACTTTATGCCATATTCGA
>UZAE01012299.1:10273-47216 GCA_900617975.1 Rodentolepis nana
CCCTTGTGAAGCCTGAAGTCAACTAAAGGGCTAATGATAACCATCAAAACGCCTGCCATTTGATATAAATAAATAAATATGATTACCGTTTTTTACTGTCGCATTTAGCTTATCGTCTTGTAAGTACACTGGTGGCCAATACTCATAATTGACTCGTGGATTTGTGCGGTAGGGAACTCTTCCACTAGGAGCATTTTGATATTAAAATTTAAAAAAGCATATTTCAATGTTACCCACTTTATTATTATAAGATCTTAGTTACTCATTTCCAATACGCAGTTCGATGGTTTAACGCAACTATTTTCTGGAAAATTCAATTGAATTCCAAGATTAGTCATTGTTGTTCCGTTAATTAAGCTTCTGTATGGGCTATTTTGCCACCAAAATTATGTGTCTCCTAGATTTCTCCTAATTTACCAAGCATTTACAAAACGCATTAAATGTTATTTTTGGTTATCGCGTGACTTACTTTTTGTCTTGGAAAAAAATGACAGTCATATATTGCCATGTTTCCTACTGTCCGAAAGCGTTCGCTGCCAATGCGCGCTAGAAAGAAATAAATCAAAACTGCATTTCGTCAGTTATTTGCGCATTTATAATGCATACATATGTATATATATTTCTTTTCTGTTGAAAGGGGATGTGCGGTAGATTTACCACCACATGTGCACCCCGAGTAACGTAAACTCTTACGGTAAAAAAGTCTGTAAATCAGCAGTTGACTTCTGACTTCAAACCTCCATGATCCCACTGTATGTCACATTCGACCACTTCCACAGTACCCATTTTACTTTTTCTCTGTCTTTGTGTCCGTCTGTCTCCTTAACATCTGTGAATCTCTCTTCTGTTCCCCCTCCCGAATTTCTCTCTCTCTCTCTCTCTCTCTCTCTCTGATGTTCTTCCCTTCTGTGAAGTCCGAGGTCAGAAAAAGGGGTAATGATAACTATCAAAACGTTTGCCATTTGAAATAAATTAATAACTATCCGTCGACAGATGTAAAAAGTGAATTTGCTTCCAATAAAAATTCCGTTGTGGTACAACCATTCCCATACCTAATGTTAAGCTCTTCGATGATAATATGATTGTAAAATTAAGACTTTCTTTGCGTTTTATTCCACAATCATGGCTTTAACATTACAAATGCTAGTTATGTTTAGAAACAAGCATTTGATATCGTTGTACAAAAGTATTTGCTTCACGTTCTGCCTACAATTGTTTGAAAATATGCTTTTTGCAGCATAATTTGAAGTGCCCTGAAATCGGGTGCAAAAATAAACTATGTTAAGGAATTTAGCCTCATTTGTATTCCCGTAGGACTAATGACAGGTAAAATTCACTCAACTTACCATTAGCATAGAATTTGTACGCATTGTATTGGAGCACGAATGCCGGAACCCAAACAGCGCTAGATAGCATCGAACACCCGTTAAAGCGAAATCCGTCTCAATTAGAACCATTTAGATGAGAAGAGATCCTCGAAAATAGTGCATCGATTCACAGTGTTATACACGATCAAAAGCAAAGCACGACGACCTTCAGATATGGAAGTTATGATACCTTAATTCAACGCGTTTACAACTGCTCCAATTGTCTACAATTCCTACTTTACCTTTTTTCTATCTTTTATACATTACGGTGATAAGATATTTCCCGTCCTTTCAATCTACTCTCAATATCTGTTTTTGAAGAGAGTTTATTTGCCGAGGAAGAATTTTAATTTCACTATTGGAAATAGAGCTATCGATTTGGAATATTGTCTCATAATTCCCTAAAATGTTCTCTAAATTTTGCTTGAATTACTTGAGCCAAATAGGTATTGTCTACTTTGTTGGCTTATGTTTGTGGGATACGTCATCGCATGCGTGTACACATAGGCTTGAGGTGCGGCCGTACAACTTCGCGTACTGATTGAGGACAAGAGCACGCAGCCAATAGCAGCTCAATGACCCTCATTTGTTTTATCAAATCCGCCATGTTGTATGACTGGTTTCCTTCCTGTAAACACTTTATCCGTGATATACGTATTGAATAAACGTGCTCCGTGCTGCTACATGTCTGTTTCCTTTATAGCTGGGCTATAGCTTAGCTGGTTCTGGGAGTCTAGCTAGATGTTGGAGAATTTGCCATAGAGATTTCTGAGTCAGTCAGGCTTTACTAAGGTAGCAATCCGCTACATGTTACATAAACGTACTTAGGGATTTTGTTCAGTCATCTATAAACGAGTTTTTATAGAGTTGCACTTGATTTTGCTCTGTTGTATCATAACATTCTGCTTTAATGCCATAAAGTCTCCTAAAATTAGACAGCTTCCATATATACCACTGAGATTAAGGACTTGATATTTTTAATTTCTTCTTTCAAAATAGCAATTTATATCATCCAATACAAATAAAATTTTATGAAATTTACTTAAAATAACTTCAGATGGGCGTTTGATTAGCAAAGGCATGTTGTCAAATCATCCTTAGCTTTTCCAGTTAAAGTGATTTGTGTGCTTTCATCAAGCCTAGTCACCAATTGTCAAATGAATATAGACTCATCAAATCGTCAATGCATTTTTTAAATCTCTTTAGCTTTAAATCGATGAAAGTTGTAAATTTTCAGAATTTTTAATCTCGAATAGTATTGAAGATCATTGAGAACAACATGGCGAAAACATTTCATAGGACTACGGTCCCAATGATTGAAAATGGAGCTCAGAGAAGAGGGCTTCGCTATTTGCTTGTTATGAAGACTTTCCCAAGTTTCATTACTCTTGAACAATTAGACTCCGCGATGAGCTTGAAAGAAAGAAGACAAAAATGCAGGCTAATATTAATTTATTAAAATGCCAAGAAAGTTTTGGGTTTGACTGAAATTTCTTGCCGAAAATACTTACGAAATTGAAAATTGCCTTAAAAAGCATAAATTTAAACTGCAAGGCCATTTAGGCTAAATCAGATAAGTATGATGTTACTAATTGTGCGCGATTAAGAAAGATCTGCTAAGAAGAGGGAGAAACTGGAGAACCGGAAAATACTAATGCCACTTTCACTCCCATGACTGCCCAGTTAAATCATTTAGATATAACAATCGAATTCGTTGCTATCCATAGTTTTGTGATTGAAATAGACGCACATATATTAATGGAAAAAATTCTCCAAGAATTAGGAGAAAATTTAACTAAGGGTAAACAATTGCGTGATAACCCTCCCATTTCTGAATTCCAGCTTTTTAAACTGAGTTAAATAGCTTGAACAAACTTAAAAGCAATATTGAAAGCGCATATATATTGGTAAAAATTTGATCGTTTTCATGGGAAACCGAATTGAATAAAATAATGTTAATAATAATTAGTTATTATTTGAATAAAATTAAATTAAACCTGAAACCAAAATTCAAATAACATAAGATAAATGATATTAATTCTTTTAAAGTTTTGTAAGACAAATTAGTTTTATACCTTTAAACTTGTGAATTGTTTAAGTGAATCAATGCTTAAAATTGCCTAAACGTTGCGCTTTTGAAAAATTTTGTCCGTTGGCATTACATAATCATGTCAGTGATTGAGGTAGGGTTGAATTTTAATATTAATTTGAATACCGTATTTAATGTACTCATGATAATTAGGTTTGTTTTTTAATTAAGATTAAAGAATATTTACTAACTAAATGAGTTGGGATTTTTATGATCTTCCAAATTATTTTTATTAAAGTGCAGTATAATATTCATTTATGCTTCAATGTTATTTTAAGCTTTTTTCTAATGAAGGTTGTAGTTAGCATATTTGGCATAACTGATCTCTACTGTACATAATGTTTTTTGCTAGTTTGTTTCAATGACTCATTTCAATAAACCAATTTTATCTTTACTAATCTTGATTATAAATGCTTTTAAAAAGTCGTTTACACATTGTTTTGTTTTTTACAGTCGAATGGGGAAAATGGGTAACTATTTCATTTCGAATTAATTTCCTCTCTCTTAAGGGAAGAAGAGGTACCGTTGATGGAGGGCATTAATGCGTCTGAACATGTTTTAACTTTGTTTCTACAGAATGAATTTAATAAAGCCAAGACAACCTCAAAGTCATGGTAATTTTAGTTTCATTTATATCTCTAATTTTTATTGTGAAGTTTAGGGCAAATCATAGTATGTATCATGCTGTTTCCTATGGAACTATGCTTCATCTTCAAGCTACAGCAACTCTTGAACCTGTAAGCATTTTCCTTTTTGATGAAATATAAAATTATTTGTTTATTTTCATATATTTCTTTTTAAATATTCCTTAAATTTTAATCATATTCAGAATGTAATGTTGTGCATTTGAGTTAGATTTTTGTTTACGAAATAGAATTTTTTTATTACTATGATTTAACCCCCCCCCTTTCAGATATTTACTGAATTTCGTCAGATAAGAAATTAACAGATCATTTCCGCGGGTAGAACCCACGGCGATTTTTTGGGAATCATTTAATCTACTCACCACACTAACCTATCGAGTAGTTAAGAATTATTTTGAGAGAGACTAGCTCGAGTAGGATTCCCGTATCAATGCAAATTTTTTCCTTCAATATCGATTTAGCTTTTCACCTTAAAAAAATATTTGGACCCTTGAAGGAGTTAGTGCAAAGCTTAAGAATCCAAAATCTGTTGACAGTTTGGTTGAACTGATTTTCAATCTCCCTTTTAACTGCCTAGTGTAGTATTTAAAAATAAATTAAACTTATGCTGCATATAATCAAAATTCATATAACAGTCCATTTGTAGTTTTTCGATTTGATTAGTACCTCGTTATTGAATTTGTTGCCTTAACTTTTTACCTACCTGCACTTCTGCAGTGGTACGTCACAGTCTTGGCTCTCTAACCATCGTTTATATTGCGTGGCACTTTGTTAATTATTATGCCTCATATTGTTTCTATACAAAATAATAATTCAAACACCACACAGCAAAATTCTTGTGGGTGTTTCCTACTTTAAATTTTTTATGGCGAAATTCTAATTTTTTGTAAGATGTTAGGCAAAAGCTTTTTCAACTTAATGCAGTCCAATTGGTGAATATTTCAAACTTAATTGAAGATATAAAAATATTACGCCTTTGCTACTTGACTAAAGTTTAAGTCTGTCATTTTTCATTGATATTAGGTAGAAACACATTGATTTATAATCGACACTAATTGATTTAGGACTACTTGACAACCTTGTAAAAGGTTTTGCTACAGATTATATGCTGTGTTTTGAGTTTTATTTTGTCTAATTAAATTAATACTTTGCTTCATGTTGTAAATTATTCCTTTAAAGTTGGAAATTGCATTGCCTCTTGCCTAGCAAACTGCACAAATTTCCTATTGATTTGTAGTTAAGGAATTCGTGGATTCAGTATTCATTAAGTATACTTCATAAAATTGTATTTATTAATAAATATCATAGGAGTAATAATGCGATCCTTCGTTAAAAAAATAGATAATTTGAGTTTTTTAATATTTTATAAGTGATTAATCAGAGATTATGAATAAAAGTGCTTTTTCATTCGTTAAGACAGAAACTAATATCGACAGGTTGAAGGTGTGCTTAAGCAAAGTGATTTAAGCACTCAGCCAGATCACAACAAAATGGGCTTACGATCGATCCCGTCATGTGGTCTCCATTTTTGCTTCTATTATATGTCAGAAAATCAAAAATTCCCATAATCTGAACTAAACGTAATGCTACCACACATAATTACACGCGCGTTCTAAGCACTTACTTGGCGATTGATTGGCAAAAGATGAGATCAAACTTTGCTCTAAGTTAACACCCACGAAATTCTCAAGCGATGACGTGTCATTAAAATCATGGGTGCCATATTGGGTGTCTATGTCTTTTAGATTAACGTGATCCTTGTTAAGCAAAATTTTTTGAAATCGGTTAGTCATTGATTGCTACCCCTATAATTAATGCAATCAACTTTGTAACGCATTGCCGATTTCATTGCAATTGAAACTCACGTAAATGCCAGAGATTGGAAGTTGAAATCGCTGGTTGGCATCTGAACACAAAAATGTGTCAAAATCGACCAGTAAACGTGAACGAGGTGTCTGTACGATTAAGTGCGTGGAATTAAGTGAAAATACAAATCCATACTTTATTTGAGGCATTTAGTTTCGTATGCGTTATTTAATATTCTCTAACTTGATCTTTGAGTATCTGGTCAATTTATGAATTTGTACAGACAATAGCAAGTAGATTGGATCTGGTTTGTAACATAAATCTCCCAAATGAAAATAACGAAATATACGATATATTGTCAACTTCACGTAAAAAGATCAATACAATATGGTTTAGCGGCTTAAATTAATAAGCTAATTTGGTTTAAATAAATTAATGGACTTCATTTGATTTTAGAAAGATCTCGAAGAAGCGACAAAGCATATAAAATACGCCGTGAAGGTGTGTCTAAAGAAACGCAGGAAGGGCAAATTCGCGGACAATTTTGCTAAATCCACAGTCAAGGCCAGGAATGCATTCTACGCGAGTTATACTGATGGTATACACTCATTTTTATCCAATAATCCATTTCACTGTCTCTAAAATCAAGGCCAATTTTAAGAATCGTTTTGTCATTTAACTTCGCCTAAACGAATGTCGACCGTTGAATGATCACATTTTATAAGCTATTTTACGTTATAAACTACTTTTGCATCTGCTGCAAGTCTTACTTAATTTAGTCAAGCAATGAATGAACAAATGACGTCTTAATGGATTAATTTCAGTGACTTTTAGTAGATATTCAGCCGCTCAATTTTTAGCTATGCCTTCTTAATTGACAAGCAGTAAAATTGAAATATTTCTTGTGAAATTGTGGGCTTGTTATTATTGTTTACGCAACTGCTTGAAGTAAGAGCTTAGGAATCTTTTATCTACGCATTTTTAAAGATTTTAATAAAACGATTGGGCTATTTACTAAATTTTTTCAAGCTTCTGGGTATTTAGGCAAAATGATTGGCCATTTCGATTCACTCACCCGATGTTGTGGAATGCTGTAGATATCTTTATACAAATGTATCAAGCAATTTCCTAAATTGACCGCATTCCGACATAAAATTCTTCAATATCGTCATTCATTGCTTTAAATAAATCATATTTTTGAAGGACCCGAAGTGCTCTTGTTTAAATTTTGTTAATTCAACTATTATTTGGCAAATGCCTTTTTATATATTTGATTCATTGTCTTGAACATGTAATGCTTCAATATTTTTCTCTAAAATGAATGTGCTTTTATGGAAACAAAGAAAATATCTGATTTATAATACTGGTGCAACAATTTTGAGTTTTGATCACGATTCAAGAAGAAGCAGTTTCTGTAAGTTTGAATGCTAAGATTCCTTCTCCGAGTTGGGAAAGCATTGATTTCCCTATGCCTTCTGAAGGTGCATAATTTCCACAATGACGTCAAATGTCATGGCATGGAATCCTGTTTATGATTGAGATCAAGGCCGTAGTATCTAAAAATTAAATCCCAATTAATGCAGTTCCTTACTTTACTTCTATCTTGCTACAACTAAAGACGAAAGAAAGTAGACCAACAACCATTCATTCGATGCAACAACGCTCAGTAGAGTTCCCTATTTATGGGAAAATCTACACAAGAATTTTACCTACTTAAAATCAGGAGAGAGGAATTTGCTTGTTTATTGGTATTATCTAACAAGAAGCATGTTTTTTGGGTGTTTCTAATTCAGAATACTTTCTTTGACGGCATTTTGAATGTTGTAGCCATTTTGACTAGAAGTTAATGTGGATAAAGAAATGATCTAATTGACTTACTGAATCTCTAACAGGAAGTAGAGCCTTAATGGTGACAATTATGAAACTTAATAGTGCAAATAATGTCAGATAGTACATTGTTAGACAACTAATTTCATTGACCCATTCTTCAGCTATTTCGAATTCTATTTCACGCATTCTTCATATCAACTTTCATTATTGAGAATAGCGCGCCAATAAAATATATTTTAAGTTTAGTTGAAAATAATTACATTATTGAGATCCTTGGAGAATGATGATTTCCCACCATTTGGTACTTCATTACTTAAAATTCCACGTGCCTGTTATTGACGTAATGAGTGACTGCTCACTAGTTAAGTTTGTTGATAGATTTGTACAAATAACTGTTTCATTTATCTGTAATTGTTGTAGGTGGACTGGGATAATCTCTTTCATTCTTACCTATTGAGATGTGTTCAGTGTGACGGTTGGGAACACTTATAGCCATCACAATTGGATCAATTAGATCGAATTCTAAGACGCACTGAATCTATGCAATTTAGAACTTTCTAAAAAACCAATGCTTTCAATCTTATTTATTCCAAATAAGCTCTATTAGTTTTAAAAGTTTGATTTGTTTATGATTTAATAATACAAGGAAAAAATTTGGAAATTTGATGATCATATATAGTTTTGGCAATGTTTCTTATTTCAAACTAATCACAAAATAGAATTTAATCTTGTTGTTTATAAATCGTTTAATTACTATCCATTTGAATTAAGAGACAATTACGTAAAAAGAAGGGACAAGTCTCAAAATTCCTGGATTTAATAGTTTCTTAATGACAATAACAATAACGCTAAAATTGTTATTTTGGACTCTCTTACTTAATGAAACGTGTAATTTCAATACTCGAAAATGTCGGCTAATTTTACCACTTTAAATTTAATTTACAAATGATTGATTTATGACAGAAATCTATTTTCGCTGGAGATTTGCGATATCTTTTTTCGTCAATCTAGATAATCGTAAATGTGTAAAAAAGCGTTTGTTTTAAATGCATGGATCGATAAATGATCATTAAAAGTTATTATTTTGAGTTGATATATTGGTGATACTGTATAAATGTATACGTGTTTCATTTTATAGAGGAGGCCCACGCGGAGTTGTGTTATGCAGAAAGCCTCCTTCAATGGGTCTTCCTAGCTGTGCTCCAAGATGAGAAACTGGTGACTCTCATCAGAAGCTCAATCAAACTTCGCGAGTGCTACAAGTGCTACAGGTATGTGTGCACTGCTTTGATTTATTGACTGCCTTTAATTGGCAATGAGTACAGTTCAGTGTTTGCATAGTTTGCTTTGCGATACACTAACGAGCGAAATTCAAGCTTTATTATTGCCAGGATTTTGGCATGTCTCAATTTCCCTTCTGAATCTAGACGCTAAAATATCTACTTTGATTTGTCTATAAGCATATTGCATGATAGAGCATAGCAAGTAAATGGGTGCAACACCAAGGTTACACATTTCTATGAATTCCATAAATAAAATTAGTTGATTCATCAAAAGACTTTGAGTCGATGATAAGCAACCACTGAAACAGTGTGCATTGTTTTAAGAGTAAACAAATGGAATAGCACTCGGTTATATGTTCATTGACCACTTCATAGTTAAAGCCAAAATCTAGCGTTTTGGTAATTATATTTCCTACTCCGTGCTTGGCTTAAGGGGATTACGAGATTGATCGAAAATAATTGCCCACTTTTTTCATGAAGCCACCCTTCTTGAGAAATTAGAATGACGGGTTGGTGGAATTCCTAAAACTAGTTCGAGAAAAAGTCTTCCCTCCTTCATGGGATGTAACTAGTTAAATTCGGCGTAAAGGTAGGAAATTTCAAGAGATTTCACTTTGCTTGATCGACTATGCGTTTCCTCCTAATTTAGTTGATAATCGTAATGGGGGGGGGTAGATTTTAAAGCTCATTGACAACTTTAAAAAATATGAGCCTAACTAAATGCACTAAAGCGTCGTTTTATATGAAACGATTGCTTACAATTTATCGGTTTCTCAATATCCTATGAAAAATGACTGAAAAATTACAATGATTCCAATTGTATCTTTTCTGATCTAGATTCTAAATGAGTGATTAGATTCAATTGGACATTTTTTGCACTTATTTGGGGATATGCTACTTTCCTATAAAATCTAAACCCTATTTTCCTTACTACCTTAATAAATTCATATATTTAAGGGTCACTTGCAAAATACGAATTGGAGAGTAAAATGCCCAGTTTTCAAGATCTATTTCATTTATTAACGGGCTTTGGTTTACCCCTTTAAGCTATCTTCACAAATAATTACGCTTAAATTTTGTGTAAAACGTGATTGCTGGACCAATTTCCTTATATATATTCTTGACTTCAATTTAACATGAGGAATTCTTATCACTAACATTTTGTGCTTTAGAACCTGTTGGAAAATCAAAAAGAGCAAGGATTGGGAAGGACGCTCCACCCGGTCTTCTTTTGAATGCGGTGTTTTAATGGGTGTCGGAGCTTTTAACCTCGTAAGTTTTAACAAAATACCTCTTTACCTATTTCTCGTGGGGGAAGGGGAGGGGGGCCTTGGAAGTGGAGGCTAAATCAACTCATTATTTCATTACTAGTTTAACTAATCACATGCCTATGGGGGTTTCAATTTGAGTAACCTCATCTTCAGTTCAATAGCTCAGTCTCCCTAATCCACATTAGGTGGGAAACTGGTGGCTTAAGGAGAAGTCTATCAAGGCAATTATGAGTTGTTTGTGGAAAAAGAAAGTATACTTGAGTATCTGGTATATAACTAACAACTGTGTGGACCATAATAGGATGTCATATTTTTAATGCGTTAGGAAGAAAACACGAGCTCTAATCCAAGTAACAGCGAATTAAATTCTCTTTAAGCTTCGGAAAATTGCAAGGGTTTATGAGCGATCGCATTTAGGACAAAAAATCGGTATCGAATGAAATAGGTGATAAGTAAATAAAGAAATTGTACTATGGGGGGGGTGGGGGGGGTGGAGTGAGGTTGGAAGGGAATGTGCTCAGAGGCTAAAGCATCACCCAGTGGAATGATGGTTCCATCTACAACCTCCAGGCTCATCCATACGTTTAAAACTAGAACAAAGTATTAATTGAAGTCAAACAGTTCAATCGGCTAAGTGCCCTAATGAAATGATGAATTTAAAAAGTTAGTATCGTAATGACGACGTCTTCTACTTAATTTCTGTGTCAACTTAAATGTCATTTTGTGCTTTGCTATTTTAAAGTTCGTTGCCTTATTTATGTCGAGTTTTTTTTAAATTTTATTAACATAAATCTGAAATAAATTCTCCATATTTTAGCTACTGTCATTGCTGCCCTCCAAAGTGCTTTCCTTATTGGAAATTGTCGGATTCTCAGGCAATAAGGCAAGCACATTCGCACCAATGCCTTCATTATTATTATTATTATTTTCCACAATTTGACCGCGAAAAGCAAAAGTGAAAGAAACTTAAATATGAAGGAAAGGACAATTTAGTTGGAAAGTTCTACCTTTATTTGAATTTATACATTTGGATGCTTTCTACTTTAGAGGTAGAAGTAGCTTTAGAAACAAGTGTTGTTCCAAAGCGTGACCAGGCGAATTTGTTTCCCAGGTCCCCGTCTAACGTCTGTGTTCTAATTTTTAGCACGCAATTAGTGTAGTCCTTTTAAAGATTTATCAGTTGGAGTTCTTTATGTTATTCTGACTTTCATATTTATTGAATTAATCTCATTTTAGGAATTAGGGTTACAGCTTCTGTGGGAAGGGAGCAAAATAGCACACGGTGTTCGTGATCCCCTGTGCGCTCTTATAATTCTCGTCTATGATCTATACGCAACTCAAATGACAGGTAAGTGTCGCTTTCTTTGAGTTCTAGTCTTACGTGTCGTTGTCTGTGCAGTTACAGTAGTGTCATTTACATTGCTAGATTAGGTTCTAACTAACCACACGCACACACACACACATTCTTAGCCAATCACAAATCGCAGTTAGCATTGCGTAACTACCACAATTTCGTTAATATTTGACCAACTGCTAGAAGCGAGCTTTAATGTATCTAATTCAAGAAAAGCTTAGTCTAATTGCTTAAATAAAAACCTGAACAGCTTACTATGCTACAGACAATTGTTTAGGGGACTAACTCGACCATTTAATTGTCTACAGGGGAAACTTGTTTTGTCCACCGTGAGTTAAAGCATTGGAAGTCATGAAATCACTTCATCGGTGTAACTTTCACCAATGAGAGATCACATATTACGAATTATTTACTGTTCATATTGGATATTTGACGCACTCTTGCACTTAACACTATCTTCACAGGTGATACTGCATGCCATACCAGTAAGTCTAATTCTCCTCTTTTAACCTCTCTTTATTAACCCATCTCTACCATTTCCCTTTTTTGTTTGATTTCATTTTATTAATCTCCTTGACTTTTGCACGTGAACAACCACAATAGCTCTGGCATTGCCTAAAGACTTTTATTTTTCTAATCACCAGGATTTTTTATTCTAATGTTTGTTTTTATTTCTCCGGTCGTCTCTCTATGGCTACTAATCTTTGTCATTGCTGAATATTGAGGATTTCAGTGTCTTTTTTTACTAAAATGGATAATCCCGTACTTCGTATTACCGGCAATAAGCGTATTATCGTAGCATTTGCTTTGTTAGTGGAAAGTTACCTTCAAATACGCTTAGTAAACAGGATCTCCATAGAAAGTTAACAATTACTTACCCTCAAAATGCTTTGCGAAGAAGGATTGTGATTATACAATTTAACTAAGCACTCACCCATCCGGTGTAATGTGTGGTTAATCACCAGACTGCATACAAGTAGTTAGATAGACAGACAACGCCCCGCCCCCCCCCCCCCCCCCCTTTCACAGTTTTCACTCTGATCTGACCTCAGACTTATTAGACTCTCAGTGTACATTGGGCTGCAAATAACTACAGGTCAATCTATTCATTTTTACTGGATAAACTGATAAACTTCATGCTCTCTACACTTCATTTATAAGGAGAAAATACCAATTGAATACTACTATGTTGATTCGATGTTCAATGTTCAATTGAAATTAGTTTTTATCACCTTGATACCTGAAGCGTAGATTAAGCCCATTAGAGATGCAATACTGATAAGAATTCAAGTAATCGTTACTTAAATATCTTTTCTATTTCTTCTTTCTTCTGCAAGTAATTTTAACATTCGCACTAATACTTTTGCAAGTCTATTTCTCATATGGCATTGAGGAAGCTAATCGTTTTGTAACGTCATCAAAACACGCTTAATTTACTCTTTGCTCATGTTTTGGTAATAGTGCATTGCTTTCTGCTTTGCTTATGAAATGATTTTATTTACACACACGTGAGTGATGAGGTTGAAATGAATGATCTTCTTTTGTAGTTGGTGATGAGGTAACGGCCTTGGCAGATGCACGAAAACTTCTTCCCGCGTGGATTGAGAAATTCCCTAACAGTGCTTTCTTCACCTTCCTTAGAGGTCGATTGGCCCAAATCACAAGTGATTTCCCATTGGTCAGTTGCATATTGTAGTTTTATAATTTTATATGCCATCGGCATAACGCTATCCCATTCTATCTGCATAGGAGTTTCTCATTCGTAGTGATTCCATTTTTTATTTTCGATTCGCAAGCCATAATGACACTTGTCGACCCATTCTTTGTCGCAAACCTGACTCTCTCATCATCCGTTAGTACTTTGACGTTAAGAAAAGTCGAACAAAATATGAAGATCTTGGATTTACTCAAAAAATAAGCCATAAATCCTAGATTGGAATACCGGAACTTCAGATGTTAAGCGGCGGATTAAGGATTAAGACGTTACTCCGCGCTTCAGTGTTAATACTTTGCACATCTCCTTCGATGCTTGTTTTGTTATGTTTACCATGACAAAGACTCATGAGTTTTGCATTGCTTCGAGTATTCATTGTTGAAACACAGAATTTCGGTGAGGAAAGGGAGAGATATAAGTGAAGTGAATTCTCCATTTGTTTATTCCTTATTCCACTTTATTAAACTAAGTGCAGACGCCTAATGAATTCCTTAACAAGTCTGTATTCATGTTGTGTAGTTAGCATTTGTAGCACACTTTTGGGGTCACATAGCGGTTAGTTGGTATAAGCTTGCGAGATTTCTGCTTCTATTGACCAAATTGGCTTATTGATGCCAGGTCGCATGATATATGAATACCGTCATTGTATATGCGAAGTTTTTTACCATTTCATTTTATGGTATAACAAATTTAGGAAGTGTCTTTAGTAGTAGTAGTACTAATAGCGTTCACCTTAAATGAAGTCGAGTGGGTTCTGTAAAAGTAAACATATTTTTGGCAGTCTCCTTCACATGCTCATACCTTACATCCTGCTTTCTAAAACAAATTTATTTATTTATATCGAATGGCAAGCGTTTTGATGGTTATCACTAGCCCTTTAGTTGACTTCGGGCTTCACAGTGAGAAAAATTCGAGAGGGGCAGCAGAAGAGAGATTCAAAGATGTAAAAGAGACAGACACAAAAGGAAAAAGGTGAGATGAGTACTGTGAAATATTCGAATATGGCATAACAAAAGAGTATTTCAAAGATGTAAAAGAGACAGACACAAAGGTTGAAAAAAGGTGAGGTGAGTACGGTTGAAGTAGTCGAAGTTGTGAAAAAAGGTGAGGTGAGTGCTGTGGAAGTAATCGCATATGGCATACAGCGGGGTGATGGTAGTTTGAAATCAGTAGTCAACTGCCAGTTAATAGACTTTTTTGCCGTATGAGCAAACGTTGCCCAGGGTGCACCACGTGGAGGTAAGTCTATCGCGCACCCCGCTTTCTAAAATATTGAAAATGGGGTTTGAAGTAGTAGCAGATCAACTACCTTATCTAGTCAACCGATTGATAACCATTGAATATCGTGGATAAGACTTTGCTGAACAATGAATGTGACAAATCGAGGGACTGGAATTTTGAATGTGAAGAGGTCATTTGCCAGAAATTGAGCGAGTGCTTTACAAGCCCAATTTGAAAATCAAATGAAATAATGCACTCTTGTTGCCCCCACTTTAATTTCAACATATCTTCAATCCTCTGCAGTTTATCTCTAAATGAGCTATTTGCTGGTACCCGATTTTAATTATCCTCCCACGCTTATAATTGCTACGCGCAGAAATATACGCTTCCAACTTGCAATTGTGAGAAGCAAAATAAATCTGTTTAGAGATGGCTCAGTAAATTTTAAAATGGCGAGAAAACTATTTTAGCGGATTGCCACACAAATGGGTCTGGATTTATGCATAGTAATCACTAAGTCAGGATCCCCTTGCATGGAAAGACTTCCGAAGTTGGCTAAACTACCTCAACGGTATCGAGAAGACGAACGTATGGCGTGGAACACACGTTTATTTGGATTGTATCCACCCGACGCAGAGCTTAATAATTAAATACAATTTTGGCAACGTTGACTATGCCGCGTCTATTGATTGCTGATTGGTTGAGAGTTCTCTACACTCATGACCTTATGTGCTCCCAAGGGCGATCAACATCACGGCCGCACTTGATGACTACGGGATAAGTAGTGCCCATGGGAGTCTTGGGTTCAGCCATCTTAGCGATGTGTCCCGGGCAGTATTAAATCGAAATTATGTTAGACAAAAGCTTTCAGTTTTTGGCTTAGCAGAAATTTAATTTCATTTACGACGGTGAGTCAAATCTTCTCAGTCAACTGCCTTAACTTCAAATTGTGCAAAACTTTACTAGTTTTTTTCCAATTTCAAGCATGTCTTCTTTAATAACATTCAACCGCCTGAAAATTTTATGTAAGGTCAGGATCAATACAGGTTGCATCTCAAAACTGCTTGCAATATTCAACCCTTCAAATTGCAAATTTTGAGATCAGAGTAAACATGAAATTTGTAACTCAACTTAATTGGGAACCCTTTCAGAACACAAAGGGCTTTGTGTGGATCCTGCGCCATGTATAGAAGTCAATTATGATTGTATTAAACTCTTTAAAGAGAGGAGAGCGCAACTTGATGACGATCCACGAAGAGGGAAACCTAATTCAGCAAGATATCAAGAAAACAACTCTCTTGTTCAAGATGGACGAGTTACCATTGAGGAAATTGCTAATAAAATAGAAAGTGCACGCAAATTAACATTTTCAATTCTCACTGAAAATCTTGGCTTGAGCAAGCTCTCGGTGAGCACAGTGAGTTCCAAAAGAGTTGCAGGTACAGCAACTGATCTAAAGAGCTTAACTTTGGCAAAAATGGAAGCAAATGAGAATAATATTTTAAGCGCTGTGTTACCAGAGACAAAACCTGAATCTACTAATTTGATCCATGAAATAAAATCCAACCATAAGAGTGGCATCCAAAGGGAACGTCTGGGCCTGTCAAGTTCAAAATTGAAAGGTCCTTTAAAAAGGATTCAAAAGGAATGATAATGATGGCTTTTCAAGAGGAACGGAAAACGGTCACTTAATTTATAAAGAATTTGAAAACATCCCTCGCTAAAATAAACGGTGCGGAAACTGCTGAGTTACATTTTGTTTCATCATGGCAATGCTTTTGCACATTCTTCAGGATATGTAGGGGCCCTGTTGACCGAAGGTCGATGAGAAACACTTCCACGTCCTCCTTATCGTCTTGACTTAGCTCCCTCAGACGTGTTGTGGTTTCCACAACTGAAAGGGCACCTTAAAGGGTATGCACAACAATGGAGACGATGTAAAAAAGCCAATTGAGCCAAGTTTAAAATGTGATATTTTGGGGTTAGCCATTTCATTCTGAAAGACAGCACTACTTTTAAAGCAAACACATCCTGAAATACTTATGTTCAACAAACTGAAATAACGTCCTTTTTTGTAACTAGGCCAAGGATTACTTTTTCAAGTCCATTTCCGCTCAGTCCGACTTTATCAATTTCCATCATATTTGCTATTGGGAATTGATGTGGTGTCATTGGTAAGTAATGAGTTTAGCATATTAACACTCTTAAGACTTTGAAATGTATATTTTATTTCCTGTAAAGAGTGTTCTTACTACAGGTGGAAGACTTAGATGAGAAGTAGTTAGATGACGCAGACATTTGAAATTCAGTGCTTATAACATTTAAGATAATTAAGATAGGAACAGCTTCCACACGAATCAAATGAAGCATTAACAATGGAAAGTATGTTATATGTTTCTACTTGATTGAATTGAGTCTACCTAATTTAATAAGTAGAATGAATAAATGTTCTTTAGCCAAACTTGTTACTAAACTCAAAGGTTTTTGAATGGCATATCGATTTTTAATTAGCGTTCAAGGTGAATGGATGGATGCAATGAAATACGCGGAGAGGCTGTCCTGTGAAAGTAAATGGAGCCACGCTACCTACCGGTACCTCAAAGCCGCCTTTATAATTCAATTTTTGGACGATGAACAAAGAGCTAGTCTCTCCGACAATGCCAGTAACCCCTCCACCGCAGTTCCCATCGAGACCGATCCCAAAGACTACGCTGATGGGGGAACTCTGTGTCACCATGTCGATGAACTTCTTGAGTTAGTCTACTCTAGATTATTGTTTTTTGGGAATTAACCATCAAAAAACCTCCCCTTAATTCGATATCTATCTTAGTTGACTAAAAGGGCGCATAGTACGTAGGTGGCAAATCGATTCTTTTATATCCTGTGCTATCTGGCCTCTTCACTTATGATCGCTGTTCTACTTGGTCCCATTCAGGCATAGTGCCATAAAAGGGAATACGGGATCAATAATGGTGGCTCTTCCTGATTAGTCCAATCACTTTGTTCTTGATTTACAAGAATGAAGTTTAATTCTATTGAGAATTATTGATCGTGTAAAATAAACCCATATGGTTTCATACTAGAACGCTTCGCAGCATGTTAGTCAAACGGGCATACGAGATACATTTGGTCTTGTGACCAAACTCTTAAGGCCTGGATGCCACAGTTTAGATGGAGGAAACTAGTGCACTAACTACTCACACGACAAGGCTTTCAATCTAATTAATGAGTGGCTGTCCGTATTTTCTTATTTGAGTCATATAAACTAACCTTTGTTTCATTCAGTCGGCCGTCTAGCGTAGTTCCATTTTCATACTTAGTGCTGATTTTTATTATATATATATATATATATATATATATATATAGGATGTTATATGATATATAACCATTTTTATACCTATTCTGCTTGTAATTTTATAATGTTCAAAAATTAAGACAGCCGAAACTGCTAGTCAAGAAGCACGTTATGTGCTTACCACTGTATCCTCTTACTAGACAGTTTGAATGTAGGTCAATATTCTGATTAAATGAGTGTACAAAAAGCCAAATTAAAATATTGTGATTACTTTTTTGTTTTCTGAGTAATCGATTGAAAGATTCAATTTAATTCGTTATTACGATTCAGAATTAACTTCCTTCGGGTATCTTGCTATAAGTGCTTTAAAGAGTGATAATTCTTTTTGAGTACTTGTGTACTTAAGGGCGTCGGAGTTGTGAAAAGTAAAATGTTTTGATATTGTACAAAAATCTTTTGCTAGCCAATAGTGCACACTAATTTAATTACCCACGTATACCTTAGTGAACGAAGGAAGCAAGAATTCCTCACAAAAAAAGTAAATTGAGCCAATGAGATTGTTTGGTTCCTGTAATTCATTTCGAGTTTGGCGCCCAAAGCCTCCTTCATTTTGTTTGAATAATTGATATTTTAGATCACGTCTCTTGTGCAGGAAGGGGGGTCTAAATATGGATTTATTAACGATAGTAGAGTATGGCTTAGAGTATGGAGAAAAATAAGCCAATGGTACTGAAATGAATCCTACTTAATTAGCGTAAAATCTGCAACAAGTGAGAACCAAGGGAGATTTAAGCCACATGCGTATTCTAAAGTGAAAAAATTGAACAATGATGGTGTGCCAAAGCTCAATACCGCACTAGGCCAAAATTGTGGGTTGGAGGTTTAATTCTTACTTAATGTGGTCGTTTAGTGATTGGTAATAATTCAAACACCTTTTGTTGTACTTTTCCACGGTTGAATTTCAATGTCAATTTTCTTAAAAGGAATATTTTACAATCATTGCGGCGTTTTTCTGTGAAGCCATTCATCTTCACTAAGCTTTTCTGGAAGCCTGCTGACCAAGAATTCATAATGTAATATTTTTTCTTTCAAATTTAAATTAATTTTTCCACCATTTAAAATTATTGTTAGAAAATTTTGATATACGAAACCAACAAGAACAATTTTTATTCACTACAATTAACTTGTATATTTACATTCCAAATTACTTGATCCATTTTATCAGTTATTTCATAATTAAGAAGCTTTTAACATCCATTTAGTTCTAAACTTTATAAAAGGTGTAAACCAAACTTTTGATTACCACGATAATTAAATATTTACTGCAAATGTACAACCCCCCCCCCCTCCTCAATCCAAATACCGCCACCATTAAGTACTAAAAGTCATTAAAGAGCAAACATTTTCCACAAATATCATGATATTAATTCAACAAATTTATAGAAAGCTAGTTCACTAATTGATATCACACACGAAAAAATTGGGTTTGTTTGCTGAAACACGTAGGCCCCGATGGAACAATGGTGTCGCGAAATTGACATTTTTACACAATCCACTAGATCGATATAAAATGGTCAGCTGACATTTGTATCATGCATTGCGGACAAGGAAAAAAAGTATAGACTCAATTCAATGGGGGGGGGGGGAGTTTTAAATTATTGAAAATAAATAACATCAACGTATTGCGAATCCATTCAATAGAGTTGACCATGTTGCTCATAGACGGACATCAATCATCAATCACTCGTCTATTATAAACAATCGTCTTTAACTATTAGTTATCAAATTCATTACTCTTATTTTTGAGATTTTATTTCAGCAAACAAAACGAAGCAGCATATAGCTGATTTATCGAAAATGTACCTATTTAGGGACAATTTGTTATGGCACTTGGTCATTAAATTCAAATCGAAACTCATTTGATCATCTAATCTAATCATTATCAAAAAAATATAAATAAACTAAGAAACTTTCTGGAGCACTTGAACTATAACTTGTATATTGAAGTTAAATTGTGTCAAAATTATCGTACGTAGAGATTAAGTGTGAGATTCAATATCAAACCTGTTGATATGGTCTCACCGAATATCACCGGCACTGTCTTCTCTTTAATCAACCATTCCTTTTATTATATCTTATTTTTATGTGCTTGTATTTTGTCTTTGTTCAAACAACGCCATTAATATTTCAGAAGTGTTCCTCAAATGATCCAACGGATAGCAGGAAAGTCCCTGCCGATTGAGAAGTTCGCCATGAAAAAAGCTGTGAGATACTTTGAACAAGGCAATCGACTCACTTTACCTGGTTTGGTACGTCTAACTCTCAATGCTCAATGCCACCTTCTGCATCTGATATTTCTTCTAAATCTCCTTCTTATTCTGGTAATCTAGGAGCTCATGTATCTCTGGAATGGCTTTAAAGTCATAAGCAATAACACTACTTTGCTGAATAAATTCCTTCTCATAATCGAGTCCAAGATCCACAGTCTCGTTGCAAGTCAAAGTATGTTTAGTCTTTCTCAAGATAACTTGTTGAGTAGTGTGAACATTTATTCAAGGTTGCTCCATCTTTTCTAGATAAGATTACCAACTTCACCGAAGACTTCAGTGTCGCCACCCTACTCAAAGGAGTCTGTTTGCGATGTCTGAAAAAAAATTTTCAGGCCAAAATGTGTTTCACTGAGGTCATAATGAAGTTAGTCTAAGAATAATTCAAACAGTAACTGCTTACTATTCACATTCGCAATTAAGCATTATTTTGAATTTCAGTGAAAAATCAATAAAATTGGACAGATATGTACTGCCCTTCAGTGAAGTTGAGTTGTGTCAAATCGCTATGGAAGAAGGAGATCTTGATGAAGCTAAAACTCACCTTGATAAGGCTTGGTACGTTAACACTACATTCATACTTGGTAACAGTCTGGCTTTGAAGTGTATTCGGATTTGATCATCCACACACCTTAAATACTATTTTCTAATTCAGGAATCATCTTAGGAAACGGTTAATTGGCTGAAAAGAATTGTTGATTTGTATCGTAGAGTGGTAGCAAATGGGTAGTGTATCCAATTATGTTAGATCCCCAAAATGGAAGAATGTTTACAAAGTTGAAAATCTTTCCTGGCTGCAAAATTTGATACCGCTTTGTTACCCATCATGTCAGGGTCACTAGTACCGGGGAGCATGAAAAGTGTTCGCTTCCTTTCAGCAGGTTCAAAAGGGGCTCATCGCGGGTATCCGTTTCACATAATTTTTTGCAGGCTCATAAACAATGGAGAATGCCTTGAACAAACCCAATGTCCTAAATTTAGGACAGGTCATAAAATTCATTACCTTCGACGGACTTATGAAAAGATGCTGAATGGCACTTCAATATTTGTGCGAAGTCGAAAGGCCAGTGGGGATAAGATATTGTGTACACACTTCATATTCAAGCATATCTGAACTTGGTTCCTATAACGCGATGCCGGCTTGAATTCTCCGTCACAAGTGGTCATTTTATATAACCATGTATATCACCATCCATTTTTTGCAGTAATTTGCAAAAAATCGAAGTCTATCTGTTTCTCAGAATCCTCGTTTTAGTCTAGTTTGATATTTTATTTGACTCATTATATTTGGCAGGATCCTCAACGGAACAAATTACAGTAGAATCCCAGTAACTATGGCTACATTTCATTGGTCATTATTTCGCGTAGCTGTATTCACCAAACCCCAATTAAAGACCTCTCACGTATAGCCGTCAACAAAACGGATATTTCGTTAACCATTATGATCGAAAACGCAACTAGTGCCTGCGCACTCTCACTCAGAGGCTTGTTTTGCCTATTAGTGAATCGTTCCTATGCTGACTCTTATCACTAAGTTTCAGTTAATTTTACCGGAAGTGTATTGCAGTTTAGTCTAGATTGGTCTTTATTTACTCACAATATATGGGCAAGGGAAATAACTGTGAAAGAGGATAAAGTCAATAAATTCGTATGAAAGATATAATTAAAGCTCCAAAAGACGAGAGCAGATAGCCATTTCCCACTTTCCCTCCACCAGATGCTATAACGATTGATGACTAAGTAGCCTGATCTAGCCAAAGATCACACTAATCTCTCATTACCAATTCACCGCTGATCCACTATGGGCTTTAACATAAACTTCAGTTTGTTTCTAACGCGTTTATAAACCTATATCTGACACACCCTAAAATTATGATATTCAGTGTCATGCGTACAGAACTTGAGCTCAATCAGTGCTACCATGTCCTCCCATTTCGAGCAGTCAGACATAAATAATCAAACCGCTTTTCTGGCCGAATAGTCGGCCAATCTTTCGTGGCACCCCGTCAATTTTGTCATATTTTTCTATTGCTGGTAATAAAATAGATTAAGATATTCCAGTCCTTTTATATATAAAACCTTTTGGATGAATTTTCTTTCCAATACCCATATTATATATGTTAATAATGCCCCTGTCTTCTTAAGTCTATCGATACTTGACAAATATAACCTGGGATCTATAGCCATTGAACATTGAAAGTCAGACGCAATACCTCCTCATTGTCTGTATCTTTTATAGGACTTACAGTAAGTATAGTCTGGAGGCCCGACTTCATTTTCGTCTCCACTCCTTAACAGCCCAACATAAAACCATGAAGGAGGCGAAACGTCGAATTAGCAAAAGTATGAATACCACCCCAGCTGGATCCTGGCATAGTGGACTCAACAGATACAATGATGGGGACGACAACCCATTTGACATCGAGTTCAACTCTAGGCTTGATAGTCTTGCTGATCCCATTACACTTGAATTGTAAGTTTATTAGTCACATATTCAACCTACTTAATATGCATAAGTAACACTTTCTATTATACTTTTAGGGGTGATGATAAGTAGAAATCCAGAGAGAGCACTGTCCATATCCTGACTTTCCTATTGATTAAAAAGACGATATTTTTGTTTACTGCTTCTCCATTGTGATATATTTAGCCAGCTACCTTCACTGCATACTCTACTACAACTACTGAAATTAAAGTATTTTGAAATTATATATTCCTTCCCTTTTTCATCATAACTCTCATTGTTTCTATGAGAAAGTGGGCCCCCCATCCACGATATTTGCTATAACTACATTTTTCTTCTGCAGCTAAAATGAACTCGTAAACATAATACTTGTTGGGAGAAGGTGGATATGGTTTGCCTCTAAGACACTCTAGATATTTGCAAATCCTCAAATTTATTGAAGTAATCCCGAATTTAGATTTATCCCTTCTTTCTCACCGAGTCTCATCTCCATCGATATAGAAATTTGATCTCAAGTCCCCATGCAGAATTACTACGAGACGACAAGTGGTTTATCTATTATCTGAATGATTAAATCGATTGCGTTTTACGTCAGCTATCATTTCTAGGTCTCTGCTTCCATGACATGTGTCATTGTAAAAGCCTTTCACTCATTGAACTGTAGAGATCCACGTTCACTCGATCGTCATTTCTTACTTCTGTCCCCTCTTAATTCTAATAACAAGCACAAACTTTTTCCACTTCATTCAGGATAACCGCCAATGCCAATAGACCTCATAATCTTCTTAGTCCACTGTCGAATATCAGTTAGATGGCTATTTTCACCATCTGTTGCTTCATTCGCCCTGTTTGAACAGTGAAGGCAAAAGGAATAACCCACAGTAACACTATGGTAAATCATGGTAATTAGCTGTAAATAAATAATGGTTTAGTCACAAATATTTTATGAATAGAAACTCTCTTCATATAACTGCTGCAATATATAACCTATTATCGAATTTTTGTCCAAATTAGTAGCTATGAGTAGCGGCCTCCCGCATATTACTAAGGTGAATGGTCGAAATTGAGTCCACCTTCGAAATGTGGATTCCCCACCTTCGAACCAATCACTGATGGAAGACATTCTACTTCATTTATCAATCTAGGTGTTCCCATTATCAATCCCCAATGTATTTCAAAACTGAAGACATATACTACCATTAAATATGCGTTAAATAACAATTCTGGATAGGAGAGGGTTGAGCAAATGAAGGAACTGCACAGGGCAAATCACGTGAATTGAATGTACTTGTTACAAAAAAAGTGTTTTTTATAAGATGGGCAAGAAAGTTGATGATAGATGTAGAAGAAACGGTGAGAGTGTTACAAATTATTCATCAGCATCTTCAGAAGCTAGTAACACGCCCTTGGATTCCCGCCAACTTGCATTCCGCACGCCAAGATTCACACGTTGGAATTGCTGAAAGTATTGGAAAAAGACAAATCTTATAGTTACAGAGAGATTTGAAAATGGAAGAGCTTGAAAATTTATGTGGTGACAGATTGCCTATTTGTCACAGATTTAAATGCGTTCTCAGTGGATAAATTTAATCATATAAATGAACTTCAACAGGGTCAGTTACTATATTATTTTTTAATTTGTCTCAACCAGTTGGAAAGCTAGAAGCCTAACGAGACTGCCTTAGTGACTTGAATACGGTGCTTGGGGAATGAGTCTTTATTACGCTACTAACAGTGAGCTAGTTCCATTCTTGTCTGAATTGTCTTAAGATCACGACAAGTGTAGTAAACTCTTGCTAGCTAACCTTTGTAGTAGAATGAATCAAAATGCCAGATACTCTTACTTTATGTCAGACCACTAAATAAACATTCGAGTTTAGATGGTGACAGCCAATAAAATGATATTTCAATAATATGCAATATGGTTAATCCTATAAATTAATTATCAATGTTAGGTTGAACAAAGCGTCAGCATAGTAATTATTTTAAAACTCATCAGTTCAAGAAATTAATAATGGAAATGACCGATTGTATCAAATCGAAAGAAATGTAAGATGGAGGTATTTCCCTACAAAAAATAAATGATATTTTTTCGGAAATATGAAAATACGTAAAAATTGAGAGAGAAAATGGAGAAACAGTGCAAAAATTGTATTTGAATCATAAGACAAGAGGATGTTGCGGAAGTAGACAAAGATCTGAATCGATAAAACGCCAAAAAGAGATGGTCAATGGAAAGCTTCCACATACATATATTTTTTTCCCTGAGGTGAGAGACATGGACACACTGTCCACATTTTTACCAAACTGTCGTACAGACTTGTCAACTACTACGAATGCCGTATTAGCTCCATAAACATATATTTATTAACTTATTGCCTCAAATTCACATGTGCAATGATCTCCATTGAAAGGGCGTTCTTTAAAGGGTTTAAAGCTTCATTCGATTACGCATGTCCAAAATGACAAGTTCAAATACTCACAGGTCTTCGTAGGTTAAAAATGGCCAAATCAGGTCTGCGACGTCGAAGGTAGAAGAGCCCAACAATTACGAGAAGTAGGAAGATAAGCAAGAGAGAGACCACGATGCCGGCTATGCTGGCGGATGAATAAGTTGGAGCCTAAAAAACGTGGGCGAAGAAGGCGTGAAGGGTGGGAGGGGGGATGGGAGGATGGGTATTCAAGAGTAAATTCGATGAAAATGCTCGATTGCATGTCACCTCTTCATTCAAGAAGCTCTACTTACCGGAATGTATTCAAATATAGCAGGTGTATAGTAGATTCTGCCATTTGTAAAGATAATGGGTTTGTCTTTAATTTCCATATCATTAATCCTTAGCGTTTCCTATATAAGGAAATAATGACGCCAAAATTAGAACACAATTGAATGCAAAGATATGCAATCAAGTCTGTATCACCTACCGTTTGATTGACAGTGATAAGAGTACCGTTAAGAGAGGTGAGATGATATACAGTGGCATTCAGGAAATGGTTATACTCCGATTCACTCGACAGCATTGCAATATGGGACAAAATTTCCTCACAAGTTTTCAGCAACTGCAATATGAAGAGGAAAAACTAATCTTGTGTTCAAATTATGAAAATATTGCCAATTAATTTAACACTTCTTAGTGAGACTCCCTGTGGAGATGTACAAATATATATATATATGTTTTCAGGAGTTTACAAAATTGTATAGACCATCAAGAACCAACTTATATATCTCAAGCTCCAAGGTTCAATACAAGGGTTGAGTGGCCAAAGAGGCTGCGAATCAAGAAATAAGAACTTCGATTCTACTCCTGCATATACTTTGAACCCAAATATGCGCTTTCCACAGAGTACTTCCAAGTGTAAACCCTTTAAGCGTACCCTCGGGTCCCTAAATTAATTGGACGTTTCTTATTAGAGTTTCGCCTTGTTCTATCTTGCCTCTGGATAGAAGATTTCGAGGCTCAAAAGAAGATATTTTTATGCATACTCTGGATTCTTTCCTAACCTTCCTATTTTTGTGCAGCTATCAGATCGATTTCTTGGGTGCAGCAACCATGTAGTCTAAGCTCGTTTCAAATTCTTAACTTTCACTAAACCAATACTGTCTTCACTTCACATTCCGCTGATTACACTAAATTTGTCCTTATTTATGACTGAACTCTTGACCTTAACAAAATCAATAATTTCCATTTACATTGTAGGCAAAGCTGTTAAGAAGGTTTCCTTTGAGATATGCTAATAGTTGCTACTTCTGATGATTTCATTAAGTAACTCAACATATGAGTCATTGCGACTGTTTGCATAAACAAAGAAATTTTGGCAAGACCAAATGCCGCTTATCTTGAAAACAATGAATCATTTGGAAGTTGTAATGATTCACTTGTAGAATGCCTATGAGCTTCAACAAACGACAGTGAGCTGGGGCCTTAGAATCTCCTATATACCTGCGAATATACTTTGAAAGGCAACAGATCCAGTATCGAAACCACATGGTACAGAAGCAGTTTGCCTCATGTTTTGATCACTTATTTTATTGCACTTGAGTAGGTGATTGTTTAAATGCCCATCTACAAAGTTAGTGGTTACGAGTGGGGTGTTCATGAGTGCACTCCATTGAAAAGAGTGGTCTTCTTTGGTCTTTGATTGGACCAATCAGTTTTAGAGGACAGAAGCTTCTCGCTTATTATTCATTATGTCCATGTTCATGGCTCAAGACACGAATCACTCTTTTTAGTATCTGTGTTGTTATTTTTGTGTTCCAAATAGCCGCAAATCCCTTCAGTCAAGGTAAGAAATAACGCGACCATTTTCAAACTTGTCATTCACTTAGCTGCAGAACAATTCCCGTACTAATGCTCACACAGTCCAGTAAAAGTTGCATTTTTAGAATATTCAAGTGGTAGATTCTTGCTTACTTGGGGTGGTGCAAAAAGCAGGAAGTATCGTTTCGGTTGTTGCATAACCAAAGACTTGAATACATCTTCTGTGAAACAGGCGAGATGCTGAAGCATGTACTGTGGCAAATCCTTCTCCGCCTGCACGCTTGAATAGATATCAAAATGGCACTTCTCTCCATCCTCAATTGTTCCGGGAACACAAACACATATGGGTTCTAATGTTAGTAAGAAAAATGGTCAGATGTTAATACACTTCGTTGTCATTCAAACATTTTACCTCTTCACAAACCAATTACCTCCGTTCTTAATTCTGCATCTGCTATATGGTTGGCATGTGTAAGCACTGCATTGTGGAATACAGTGAAAACCGTCACCCACGAATCCTTTCTTGCACTTGCACACCGTATCCACCGTCTGCAAATGGAATACATTCGGATTATCACAATACCGCATTTTGTTATTCTGGAATTAGTAAAGTAAAAACGCACAAGGATAGGAATGTAGGCGTGAGGCCGAAGGCTCTCACATTCGGCATGACGATGGCAAAGATTTGCGCAAGCATCCGTCAAGGGTGTAACAGGCATACAAGTACGAATTCCATCACCGAAGAAACCCTTCTTACATTGACAGGTGAATCGTTTGAAAGGTTTGCAAAACGCATTCTTAGCACATCCGCATTCATCTTAAACAGAAAGAAGCAAAGTAGTATACAAAACGATAGCAGAAAGGGTGAAGTGTCTCTACTCTACGTGTATGCAGCTTACCAGCCAACCAAGTTGATAGTTCTGTGGTTCCAGCGTGGAATAATTCCTCCAGCGAATTGCCTTTTTGAGTACCATTAGAGGTGTTCATCTTCTTCATTTCGTGGTAATAACAAAGTATCATTATACCTGGAGCGTCAAATGGTCGAGGAACCCATCGCTGTTGTCTTGATTGTTGTGTACGACGATTTTCATCCACCTCGGTTGAATATTCATAGATATATGGATCAAGAAGTGTTGGGTCCAAGAATGTTGTAACCTGAATAAAATAAAGGTTGTAGAAAATTTAAAAAGTAACTACTTAGTACATTTAAGTAGTAACTGACGTGTTCGTGTTCAATGTAAGTGCCAGGAATGCTTGAGCACACGCTTGAACCCTTTGGGAGATACATTCCCCCGGAATGTGGCAAGTCAACCAAAAGTTGCTTATCTTCTCTGCAGCAAACTGAATAATAGGTCACATTACGATGATGATTTCCCAAAACAATAGTTTGGCCGTCAATTATCTCGCCATAATCAGTGACATTATGGATTGCAACTAGGATACTACGTGGCACACGCATTACTAGCTCATTGGAGGCTCCTGTAGAAGAACAAGTCAGTTTTAATCATAATAATCACTTCGAAAGTTATCCGTAAATGATGATGACTCACTCATTTCTTTAGGACAAATAGCTCCACTCACAATGATACAGTAATCTCCTTTCGGCCAAATTGCATCATCTTCACTCACAACTTCCCAAGAGTTTCGTTGGCAAAACTGAATATTAACTTCGGAGCCGATCAGCTTCTCATTGGCATCTGTTGGGAATTCTCCCTCGTGAGTTGCGTATGCATGCATGATGCGGTGGAAACCAGGAGGACAGGGGAATTTAATTCTGGATTCCAGCGCTGGAAAATATTCACCACGTTTGCCAATTGGCAGAAGATAATTTCCTGGTGGCCATGCACGCCGGGATTTAAGCCATTCGAGAGGTAAATAGTGACAGAGACTGTGGATATGCGGCTGTGAACCTGAAGCTGAATACATCAGCATTGCATACTTCTCCACCTGTAATGAAGTGATAGGTTAAAGTAGTTTAGACACTTAGTAGCTCTTAAGGAATTCTAACCCATGAGAGAATTTAAGGTTGGGGAATATTCAGGACAACCTTTTTGGTTATTTAACAACTACATGAATAAAAGATGCATGTTTTCATGGAGAATACAACGCAACAATACTTGTCCATTTGTGAGTTATTCACCAAGATCGAAGTGAACATGCTAAATGTACGCTCACACACTCACGCAAACCTGACAATCGCAAGGCAATCATCACTAGATCTAAATCATGTCAAGAGCTTGCTAAACGAAGATTTTGTCTTGGGGGTGTTACGAAAGCAGTCATCATATGGTACGCAAAATCGGAAAAGAATCGAGTCATTTCATTAGTTCATTAAGAAAGCAATAAAATTCTCTTTCACCAGGCTATTGTCTTATAGCGGTGCTTCACCATCAAAAAATGACAGGAATTTCAGTGGTGATTGGGTTTCCGCGGGCTCCCAGAAACCTTTCTCTACCTCTGATTCAAGTTCTCATTGTGAAGTTGGGTCTCGAGATTTGTAAATAAACAATTAGGTTAGCAAAAAATTAGTAAATATGAGCTATTATCATCACTAATAATTACACCAACCCATTTAAACGAAATAATTAGAAAATAATAGCGGACTGTACTAATAGGACAAGCCGAGAGCTTTGAGAATTTACTTTTTGTGAGGAAGATGGTTAAATTTAGTCCCCGAGGCATAAGAGTTCAAATAACTCACATGTGCATTCTCAACCGGAAGACATGCCAGATCCGGCTCATCAAAAGCTCCCATCAGGAAGAAGTCGCCAACGAAGGGGAACTTTACCGGCGTGGTTGGATTTGTCTTTGCTGTATGACAACATAGTTCAGCAAGCTGTCGTGTGAATCGATGGAGACCTTCAATGATGAAAACAAAACATCCATGTTATTGAATGGGCTAGAGTTTTTTCAAGATACTTGAACTTGTAATTCTCAAACCCATTAATGTGAGGAGATTGTTGTCCCAATCGAAATGTTACAGTCAGCAAGGTATTATATCAGTAACGTATGTAATCCTGTTCACTGAATGTGCGAGGATGGGCTATGAAACCATAATACCCCTTTTTAACAAAGATTTCCATTGATTGGTGCATTAACAACGCACACACCTTTTATTAATGTTGATAATAAATTACAATATATTGAGTGTGTCTGTAATTAGCAACTGATGTGTGACCAATGAAATAGGTTTACTCAATAAGCAAGGTTGGAAAATGTGGTCAAATAAAGATTCAGAAAGAAGATATGTTTGAAGGTGGTCTTGAGTAAAGAGTAATCAACGCTGAGAACAAGAAGGCAAGGTTGAAATTAGAACAACGAAGAAAAATAGCTATCAAATTCATGGGTTTTGGTATTGGATACCAAAGTTTTCAATTGGTTTTTTATAGAGCATTCAACTAATAAAATCCTAACGCTAATTGAAAATCAGTACATAGGAGAAAGTAGGAACTGCCTCAGCAATTAGAAATAACAAATATAACGTTTTTTTAAATATCGATATTCCCACATCACGCATTGGTCTATATGCAAGTCGTGACGTGCACTTTTCCAAGCCTCTTTTTAACACCGAACGCGTTTCTATGCGGGCAATAAGATAATTTGAAGGGGTAAATTCAAGTCAATGTTCCATTAGATATGAGGAAATAAAGCGTGTCAAGGCACGCTCAGACTCTAAATACTACTTATTTTCATTTGGAGACACAGCTACCTAAGTATGCTTTTGATTTCCTGCTGTCGACAATTAGACTCTGTACGTCATAAAACCAAAATTTATGATTAATGCCATATTCCAAGATGTGATCTACCCAAGACGTAATACCTCTTTGACAATATTTGTATTTCCTTTTAATTACAAAGAAATCCGTCTATATGGGTACCTCACACTGGCACTCACTAGTTCGGTAACCTTTCTACTGCTAACACTTCAACACTCCTAAACATAATGCGCAGCAGTAATTACACTCATACCCGGTGGACAATTTCTTGTATGAGTATCCATTAGAACGCAGTAATTTCCCGGCGGCCAATCAGGAAAGTTGGTGAGATTATAGCTCAATGGCACATCGCTTTCATTCCTCTCACACGTGTGCAGCGTCGATAACCAGGTTCCATTGACCATAGCCAGGAGGTCATCTGGTACTCTTGGTCTCTGAGTAAAGTATTCGGAGAAGGATAGTGGACGGAAGAAGGTGTTTGCAATTACTTTGGGAGGAATGTTGTAACGAATAGCCAGATTGAATCCAGGTGGACAAGCCAGTATACCATCTTGGCGAATCGTAGTGAGGAGGGAATAAGAACCAGCTGGCCATGCTGTTCCATTGTTTTGTTCTTCATTAAAATTTGAAAGCAAATTAAAATATGGGATTCGCACTGATCTTAAATGCACAAAATTGAACTCCATTCTTACCTTGGGTCTCTGGTTCAGGATCAGGAATGGCTAAAAGAAGATACGCGATATCGGTATGTCTATATATTCTCTTAGCTAACAAGAGCTAATTAACTTACTCGTTTCATAGTAACAGAGATTAATCTTTACATTACAGTGTTCGGAATACATCGAGAGAGTTGGAGTAAAGCCCTCGATTTGATAAGTTTTGTCTACAACCTCCCACTGCATGGACAAGGAGGGATTGTTCCCTAAGAGGAATTCTGGGGCGTCCATACAAATAAATTCCTCCGTGACGCGCATTCCCGCTACTTCTTGACACATTTCCCCTGCTCTGAAGATGTAAAAATATCAAATTAAAGTTATCAACCAATTAAAAAGCATGCTAGTAATGAGTTTGAGTTATCGAATCACACCGATAGAGGTAAAAGGGACCAGTGTCATTAGGAAAACCTGCAATGGGAATTGATGCCGAAGGAGAATCAGCTCGACAACAGAACATGTAGGTGACTCGATCGAAAGATAAACCCGTCTCCGCCTTCTCCACTTTGTCTCGCAAGATTTGAGGAGCACTGTGGGCGGTAGAGTTAACACTCGTTGGCAAATTAGAGGCTTCAGAAAGCTGAGCATCATAGCCACTCTCTGTTTCATTTGGCTTTAAAAGCCCTTCAAATACTGAGACGCTTCCAGCAGAAAAGCCTAAAAATTAATTGACCCAATTAATCTAATTCTACGTAAGTAAACAAGTAGTTACCAGCTGGGCATCTTCGGCCAACAAGAAGAACGCAGTAATGTCCAGGAGGAAGGGTTGTTGTTTGCTGCTTGCTCCATTGATTCGGTGATTGATCAACTTCTCTATGACAGTAGCTCAATTTTGCTGCTCTTGAATGAGCAATAAAGTTACCAGCAAGGTGTATCGGCTGAAAGGCAAAAAATCAGCACTTTGAACTTATTACGTGTGTTACTAATACACTTCTGTAGAAACCCACCTGTGAATAGTGGAACCCGTTTAGGCCTTGCAGATGAAGGAACGATGTTGAAATAAAATCTGGTGGACAACCCGTCACCGGTTGAGGAATGGCATAATTATCAATTGGCCAAGCTAAAATTCAGTCAAAGTTAGACAATATAACGTAGAGACTAGAAAATGCGGTCTGTTCAACTTACCAACACCAGTACTAGGTTCAGCAGGCCTATTAGTTTGGTATTCGCAAAAGATTACATGTAGGATACCATTCTGAAGCCACATTCCTGTCCTTTTGGCGAATGCATCCTTACTACTATTACCTTTCTCCGTGACATTCAAAAGACTGAAAATAGATGGTCTAGTGAACATTGTTTTGTAGCGTTTAGGTCGCCACATTTTGACAAATCGTCGAATAAGAGAAAACTCTTGAAAGTATGGGCATCCTTCATCAGTTTCGGGTTGTTTAAGATCTCGGTGAAGCTCCGTTGGGGCAGCAAGATCCTTGACCTTATCCTCATCTCCTGAACACTTTCTGCCCAGAGTCACGATTGAACGGACTTTTTCTGGCCAGGTTGAGACGTTCTTGTTCAAATCTCCTACGACTGGAGTGGTTGACGTCTGTTTAATACAGCAGACTATATATTGCTGATATGGAAAGGCAGAAACCAACTCGAAATCTGCAAAATTAAAGCATATGAACTGATGGAAATTTTTTATTCTTCTTCGCATAAGTCACCCTACCTTCATTTGGACAAGTTCCGAAAGCAATGATACAGTAATCCAAATAACCACTTTCCGATCTGGTAGGCACTTCACTTCCTGGTACCTCGTTAAAACACAGTTCCATTGCATCATTAGACGAAAAGTCTTGCATTGGCGTGGGATTCAACCAAACTTGTCGATGACGCATCATGTAGTTCCGTACTCTTGAATCTAAAGTGGATTGAGTTACGTCTTAATGGTTCGAGAATCGAATTTGTAGGTATAGAGGTAAAGGTGAAGTTAAGACCTTCCTGAAAGTAACCAATACTCCAGTAGTAACGGAGTGGTTTCTTACTCAAAACATAACTCATCCACCAGTTATCAAACACTCAACAGCTAAATCGATGGAAAGAAATAACTATGCCTATCTTTATAAGAAGACGTTTAAATTTAAGCGTGTGCTTGGACAGAACCCATTGACTTCTCCGACTTAGTTCGGTAGTGACAGAGATGAAGTCCTTGTTGATAAATTATAATTTTAAAGAAATATCATATTGTGTGCTTTAGTCTGCCGCAGTGGTCGGTTGCCTCATTATTTTTTCTATCAATTATGTTAAGTTGCTTGATAGGTTAGGATAAAAAAAATTATCGATTAACACGGATAAATGTTTGATTACAACCTTTCCATTCGTAATCAGGTTGCAACTAAGCTACGTAGCCTGACCTGCCGTACTTACCCCAACTTCTGTCTGCACCGAATCGTATTAATTTTGTGTAAATCGATATTGATATAGGTGATTATGCAAACAATAGGATATTGTGATCTGCTCCGTCCACCCACCTGAGTTGCAGCGTCAAATTCAAACATAATAATAATCCACTTATTTAAGAAGTTGTATTGGACAAGTTAGTATATAGCAATCAGTTCAGTAATTAAAGCTGAAATATCCATTCAATATTTCTTACTTCACCGTTTACCAAGATCAATTCAAGTTAACCGCCTATTCTCAATAGCGCAAACACAATAGCTGAAAAGGAAATTACTTGAATTAAGAGACGAGGATTCGCTGCAAGTAAGAACAATTTCAGTTTTGCCTCGAAGATTGCTGGGGAAAACTCGACGTGGCCAAACCAGGATCGACTCCGGTTGTTCTGAAATTTGAGCAAAATTATGTTAACAAAAAAGCCTAACCACAATCAGCATAATTTAGACATAGGCCCTAGCAATAGGGCATTGAGCTGCCCCCATTCAAATCGGGCTCCCCTGTCAAACTACACTGGATATGCTTTGTCTAGGGGATTGTCAAATTGCATTTCGCTGGTTGTTCCAATGACCCCTTTTCAATGCTGAGATATTTCGTCACGTGACATCTTAGCCTTTAGTCTAGACACCAAAGGTAGACAATATTATCACTTGACGTTTATCAATCGATCAATACGGACGCTTTTTAACACCATAACCGAGACGCAATTTTGTTTAGCTCTCAAATAGGCCACTTATTCAACTCGGTCAAGTGCTGTTTCTAAGTCTTCCTGGCCAAATTTTGCACCAATTGATTTCAAGGCAATCGAATGAAGGTCATATCAAAATGAGACGTTCCATTCAATGTTAGGGACAGAATAATGGAGAGTTAGTGGGGTCAACAATATGAAAGATAGGCTTCTAACAACAATTTCCATCTCCACTGACGCCTCCATAAAAGCGAAATCTTTTCTAAACTTTAGAGCAATTTGTGGCAAGAGTATGTTAGTGTCTGTAGTAGGAATAAAAGACAAGTAGAAAAAATAGAAGTTGGATAAAACGCTGTAATACCAAGTCTACAGAGAGGAGGATGAGGATGACACAACTACCCCATTCATTAAACTAACAAAATGTTTAAAATGTTTATTTATATCTACCATCAAAAAGCGAGTTCAAATTTTCGTTCATGAAATCCAATGTAATAGTCCCTTAATAATCTTTGAAATTGATTTCAACTTAAATGGCCTCCACAGGTGCCTTAAAGACTCTAAGGGCAAATCGACGAAAATTGCAAGCTCAATCGTAATACGAACATTAACCCTCCTTTGTTGATCCAATGGACTTGATAATCTGTGAGCTTTAAATGTTGTTAAAGAACTGAGAGGTCATAAGTAGTGAAGCTGAACAGGAAATATGGAATTGCGAAAGAAGCCATCTCACTTTCTTCAATTGGAGCTATGATGCCTAACCTGCGAAAGTTTTCAATTCTAAAGACCGGAAAATCTTGATTTTTGCTGACGTGAATTTTTAAATATATACATCATAACCTAGTAGTTAAAACAAATGACCGCATAGCATTTCTGCGAAGAAATTTTACTTCGATTCTCTTCACTCTAAACCCACTTGTTGGCCTAAAAGCTATCTTGAAATGAAGCGAACCTGTAATGGGCGCATACTCGCAGAATCCTTTCTCCAAATCTACAGTGAAGCCAGCAAAACTCTGGCAGAATCCTTGGAGAGGTGGCAAAGCGAATGGCGCTGTAATATTAAGTGGCAATTGAACTGCCCCCAGAGATTCCTCCGATTGACAACAGAATTCCATTTCCTCATTGAGAATTGGTAGTGGGAGGAGGCTTGTTTGAAGAAGGAAGGAACGAATCAGTCCCTCATACACGCTTGTTTGCAGCTTCGCAATACCTACAAGTGACACATAGGCAAAGATTTAGGACGAGTACAGATGAAATTCAAATCACAAAACGTAGTGTAAATATTTATACGACACGGAAATAATGAGGTGCTAGCGGAGATTATAAGTAACCCACTAAACTGAAAAGAGGTATAAATAAACCCACCCCCACCACCTCCATTCACCCCACCCCACCCCATCCCCCAATCTTTGGTGTTCAATGGAATAAGATTGTCTGACCGATTCGATGCTTTAATCTCACGTCCTGTAAGTAGGACAACTAATTACACTGCTAAATCATGGTAAAAGGATATGAGATTCTCAGAAAGGCTTAATGAAGCTCCTTACTGACTTTACCTCCAATCTTCGCATAATTATTAAGTTAAACCAATTAGCGCTTTAATAAATTTACCCACCTCGTTCAACCATTAAGCTGTTTAACCCTCATTTTCAAACAAAGCCCTAATGGCTAAATAAAATTTACTGGTTACTAAGCGCAATGATGCTGTATTCTCTGGGTTTTCTTTTGACGAAGATATTCAGCCGCCATCGTACTATGTTATGGCTAGGAGTAAGGCTTAACTATCCCATTTTCTCTATTTTAAATGAAATTCATTATAAGCAAGTTTGAGGAAAGAAACGAAATCTGGAGTAAAATCACTGTAGAGAAGTCACGCTTCATTTAATTATTGATTTATCTATACATATAGGGGTGTGCGATAGACCTACCTCCACGTGGTGCACCCTGGGCAACGTATACTCATACGGCAAAATGTCTATTTATCGGCAGTTGACTTCTCACTTCACAAAAATGTCTATTTATCGGCAGTTGACTTCTCACTTCATACTACCATCACTCCACTGTATGTCATATTCGATCACTTCCACCATACTTATCCTACCTTTTCTCTGCCTTCGTGTCTGTTTTTTTAACATCTTTAAACACTCTTTTGTTCACTCCCCCCCCCCTAGACTTTTTTCGATTTGATGTTCCTCTTCCTCTGTGAAACCTGAAGTCAACTAAAGGGCTAATGATAACTATCATAAAGCCTGCCATTTGATATAAATAAATCTATACATATATGTAATTTGCATGTTACTGAATTGTACCTGGCGGACAGACTTTGGTAGTTCTATAGAAGCAGTATGACCCAGGCGGAAACACAATGTTTGTAACATTGACAGCGCAGACTGTGCCAGTGTCACGAAGAAGATGGAAATTTGGAACATGTCGCTCTCCAACGCCACGACAAAAACCTTGGGGTGCAAGGATCCCCACTTCATCTATAAGTGGCTAATTGTTAGTCAAATTCTTCCA
>UZAE01012300.1:0-35742 GCA_900617975.1 Rodentolepis nana
GTAGTGCCCTCTTCTTATCAAGTCATTTTGGCATTTATTAGATATGTAATTAACTACTTTATGTATGCTAAAGAACTTTTCTTTGATTTTCGGCAACTGGACATATATTATTTCAAAATGTTGAACTCCTTGAATTTAGAGGTTACCTTATTGAACCTGGTTCGGCATATGAAATGTCGCATTTACTGGACTCATTGAGGAAAGTAATATAAATGGTTAATCGTATTTTGCTATATTCAACGTGCTATATTCTGAATTATTATCAAATAGAATTGCTGTCCTAACAAGCCTAGTATTGTAGAACATCAAACTCACTTTCAAACAATTTACGTTAGGTAACCTTAAGTTCCTTATGCTACTATTGTCATATTAACTCAGGAAATGATATGAAAATGCAAAACTAAATGAGAGAGTTGCTTCATATTCATTTATTTGTATCAAATGGCAGGCTTTATGATAGTTATCAGTAGCCCTTTAGTTGACTTTGGACTTCACAGAGGGAAGGAACATCATAGTTGCAAAGAGTGGGGAGGGGGAGCAGAAGGGTGACTCACAGATGCAAAAGAGACAGACACAAAGGCAAAGAAAAAAAGGTGAGTTGAGCACTGTGGAAGTGATGGAATATGACATACAGTCGGGTCATGGTAAGTTGAAGTCAGAAGTCAACTGTTGGTTTATAAACTTTTTGCCGTGTGAGTGTACGTTGCCCAGTATGCACCGAGTGGAGGTAAGTTTATCGCGCACCCTAGAGAGTTGATTCTATCTCTACTTATATGATTAAGTAGTAAATGTTTTTTAACAGTAAGGCATTGAACTACTTAAAAATTCGTTCAGCTTATTTGGAAAGTATTCTTATATAAATCGCAATCAAATAAACATTATTTGTTGCTGGAATACAAATGGTAATATCAAAACTTCCTTATATTACTATGACAATAGATGGGATGGCAAGGAAAAAGCAAATTTTATTGACTCTTGTCGATTATCTATTTCGAATGAAATCGTCTCGAAATTCAAAACTCTAGTGTCTGACAATACTGTCATTCTTTACTATTTTTTTTTCATTTACACACTTTCTAAATAACTACCACTATTTAAGGGAGGGGGATATCAATGACCCAAATTTAATATACTTTGAAGTACTTTCTGAAATGATACCCACCTCATCGTTTTATTACGAAACCTTAGTCAAGCAAGAATTTTTTCCAAATCTTAACTTATAAGCGTAACCCCATACTAACAGAGTTGTCCGAATATGGTTTAATTTTTTTTATGAAAAGTCGACGTTAAATTGAAAATATTCAAACATGGAAGGCGTTATATCATAACTGCTGACAAAATTGAAAAAAATAGCTAAAATTATATACATTCATAACACTAGGAACTCGTATTGTCCACACTATAAACAAATAGGCACTGAAGAAACGATATGGTAAGTGAAGTATATTAAAAGATGTTTTATTTTTTGAGGAAATATCGTTTATGGCTAATTAACCTTTAAACTGTAACCAGGTTTGATAAAATCGGAAAATAGATTAATATCATAGTTTTTATGAGTCGCAAAATTTATTGTGAATAATTAGCCATATAATATATATATAATATATATATATATATATATATATATATATAGTTTTAATTAAATCATAATTTGTTGAGATGGAATAGTGTCTAATGTTTTTCCTAATTCTCACTTTAATTACATTACATCACATTGTGCAAGTCGTTTGTAACTAGGCAATTTGTGTATTTAATGTATGTAACGACTCACATGTGGTCAGTCATGCTTTCAAAGGTCCCCCTCCCCTCATTTTCTCTCTCTCTCTCTAGTTATTACAATTGATTCTTAAAATGCTACTTAGTAGTTTTACATTATATGCCTGCTGTATTTACCTTCCTTCACCTCTGATCATATGAAAATAGGCTGAAAATAGCAGATAATGGTTCAACGTTGTCTTTTGTTAGTACAGCAGGGTGAATTCTGGAAGGCATAGCAATTTTCCATTGTCCAATACTGGAGCTAAACCAGTCAGTAATCAGATATGTCGTGATAATAGTTGTCATTAGTAAGGCTTCTATAAATACTGAATTAGAGCATTCTAGAGAAAGTAAATCAATTATGCTTGAAAGATACACACAACCAGAGAACAAACTTCTCCACGATTGTGGAGTCTAGTGATTTCGAATTCAATTGAAGAACACACACACACGCATAATAAGTGTCAGTAATATAATCATCAGTTATTGCACAAGTTCAGGGGCTATCCCAGTTCTAGTACCACTTAATGCATTTCTTCTCATTGAGAGGATTAATAAACAGTTTATAGATAAGTCTTAAAATAAACCTTTAAAAGTCGATGTATATATATATTTTTTGACGAGCATTTTTTTTTCAGTTTAACACCCAATACAGAGACAAAGGATGTCAAATCGTTTGCAAGGTGATTAGTTGATTGTTTTCAGAGAAAAATGTTGAGGTTAGCCGATAACCGAGGAATGAAAAAAATAAATTCCAATTGAATCAAAAAATTTGCACGACGTAGTTACTTAAAGTGTAACCATAAAATGGATTTCTGTTGATTGTTTTTAAATTTACATTTAAAAACAATCAGGAAATATATTTATTTATTATTTCAAATGGCAGTCTTTGTGAAATTTATCATTAGCCCTTAAACTTTGACTTCAGCTTCCCAGTATCTCTGACTTTCCGTCGTTGCCTTTAGGGCAGGACACCGAATCAGGTGGGTCATCTCCATTTCCTCCTGTAGGTTACATAGAGGGCATGTGGGTTGAGTGTATACTCCCAATCTGTGAAGGAGTTTTGCCAAGCAATCGTGTCCGGTACGTAGTCTAAACTCAGCAACGGCTTCGATTCTTGGCCACTCGGCTATATCGGAGAGTGCCAATGTCCACTGTTTCTCCATTGTTCGAGCTTTAAGTTCGTTGCACCTTGAGGTCTGGAATTCGAGCTTTAATTTCGTTGCACATTGAGGTCGGGAATTCTTTTCTGATTAAGGCCTTCATTGTGTGGGAAGACCCCGGTCCATAAGTAGATTGGAAATAATTCACATTTTGCAAGTCAACGAGTAGTGCAGATCTATTTAAACTCAGGCTGCTTTAGACCATTTAGTTGGTGAAAACCCAATCATGGGATACAAAATGATCTCCCAAATCCCACTTGCCGGGCGTTCATGATCACCCCTACACAATGAGTGTCAATCAATAATTTCACACTTGTAATAAACGCAAGTTGAGCAAAGTTAATAGTTTGAACTAAATGATGCTCGCTTGTTAAATCTCGTCAGTAAAGGACACTATAGTAGTATTTTCGGTTCTGGGAATTTACGACATTTTACCTCATACGTTTTTTTCTTTATTTATTTCAAATGGCAGGCGTTTTGATAGTTATCATTAGCCATTTAGTTGACTTTGGGCTTCACAGAGGGAAGGAACACCAAAATAACAGAAAGTCGAGGGGTGGGGAACAGAAGTGTGATTCACAAATGCAGAGAAAAGGTAAGATAAGTACTGTGGAAGTAGTGGAATAAGACATACAGTGGGGTCATGGTAGTTTGGAGTCAGAAGTCAACTGCCAATTAATAGACTTTTTTGCCGTATGAGTATACGTTGCCCAGGGTGCACCACGTGGAAGTAAGTCTATCGCACACCCCATATTATACTTATTAAAACGCCTCTATAAAGCTTCTTCACACACACACCCTTTTCCAGCTAATAATCGACAGTCGTTTGATGTGATTTCATGACTTCAATTCAAAACACCCTCACAACAGAGGGATTTTAGTACATAATTAGATGGTTTGTTAAAAGAATTTCTTACAATGTCACGCACAACTTTAAAAGAAACACATGCCAAAATTCGTCAAATCACCACTTCTTAAGTGATGTGTGAGGGGGGGGGAAGAAAGCGATTAATTAAAATTAAAATTAATTAATTAATTATAAAATTAAAGCTACAAAAGAATAAAAAGAAGATTAGAAATTAACAAAAGATTATCATTTTCAAGGGGGGAAGAAATAATTAGTTTAATTTAATTTATGTGGGTTGTGGCTTATTGGGATTATTAGTAAGCTGAACTCGAAGTTGAAATGCTAATATTGATCAAAACTAGTGGAAGATGTGATTTAAATGATTGGGTTGTTCCAAGTGAAAGAATACCACAGTTCTTCATGCAAAATGAAATCTAATTCAGCTAAACGTTAAATTATAGGAATATACATATATAGGAATTTGTGCAAAGAGTTATTTACATATTTAAAGTATTTATCATTAATACATTGGTTTTATAGTCAACTCCCGGTTAGGGAACCAGGGGAGTGCGATAGACTTACCTCCACGTGGTGCACCCTGGGCAACGTATTCTCATACGGCAAAAAAAGTCTGTTACCTGACAGTTGACTTCAAACTACCATGATCCCGCTGTATGTCATATTCGACTACTTTTCAGTACTCATCTTACCTTTTCTCAGCCTCTGTGTCTGTCCATCCCTTTTGCATCCCCGAATCACTCATTGACACTTTCAGATTGAAACACGGTTTTGGCAAAAAATTGCAATAATTATACCACTAAAAGTTTAAAATATTGCATGAAATAATTCAGTATTATTAGAAAATGGAGAGTAAATGACTCCAAGCATAATGTGAACAATTAATCTAAATTTCACTAGTCATATTTTAATAGTTTAGGGGTGTGTGATAGACTTACCTCCATGTGGTGCACCCTGGGGAACGTATTCTCATACGGCAAAAAAGTCTATAAACCGGCAGTTGGCTTCTGACTTCAAACTACCATGACCCCACTGTATGTCATATTCGACCACTTACACGGTACTCATCTTAACTTTTCTCTACCTTTGAGTCTGTCTGTCTCTTTGAAACACTCTTCCCCCCCCCCCCTCTCGATTTTTTTTCACTTTGATGTTCCTTCCCCGCTCTGAAGCCTAAAGTCAACTTTGGAGCTATTGATAACTATCAAAACGACTGCCATTTGATAAAAATAAATGAATATAATTTCATTATGTAATTTTGCATTAATTTATATCTTATTTCAGTCAGAACTAATAAGAGCATTAAGTAAGTAAATAAACAGCACAGATTAAACACTTTTCAAAAAAACGGTTGGTTTTTTCCTTAATAGGTGGGAATCGAACCATTTCGATATATTGAAAAACAAAAAAAGGAGCGAAACTTGAATATACATTGAATGACAGTTGAAAGATATGTGAACCTCTTAAAGTGACCGCCAAATGTCACCATTTGCTTAATTGGATAAGTGGATAACGGGTTTCTAGAATTCTCACAAGATAGATATTACCTCACTAAGCACACAATTTGTGGTTTTCACTAAAGTGAATTAAAAAAAACATATTAAGCATTTAAAATTCTTATCTTAAAACAGGCCTGGGGTTGTAATCAAGGTAAATTAATAAAAAATGATTATTGGGATCACTTGTTTAAGTCCTAATTACCTGTTTTTACCCCAACTATTAAATATCAGACTAAGCGAAATAACAAAATCCGAATTCATTTGTTACAATATCAACAAACTCATCTACGAAAACGGTGAAAAAAACAACTAAAATTTATTAGTGAATAACTATTTGCCTGACGAATTCATCCCATAATTTCTCATTTCTTCATCTGAATATTCATCCAAATGAATATCACTAAAAAATATTATTATTTTAAATAGTGAAGAATGAAGCATTATTAGTGAGACATGTGTAGGACACGTTATTTGTGTGCGTCATCGCATGGCTGCATGTCTGCTCGCCAGGATTGGGAGGTGCGGCCGTACAACTCTGCGTGCAGCGACCGTACAAACAATGACCTATCATTAACCTCTGTTTAACCTAATCCCCCATCCTGTTCATGAGTAGCCCCCTGCGTGTACACACTTGATCCGCAATACCCGTACTGGATAAACGTGCTCCGTGCTACACGCCTGTTTGCTTTATAGCTGGGCTATAGCTTAGCTGGTTCTGGGAGTCTAGCTAGATGTAGGCGGATCTGCCATAGAGATGTCTGAGTCAGTCAGGCTTTAATAAAGTAGCAATCCGCTACACATGTATAGACTTCACATACCCTGATAACATTTGCATTTGACACTGAAAAAAATTATCAACTAAAATTAATATCAAATAAGGATAAAGCTCAAATTTTTCCATGAATCCGTTAGAAATTACCCTGGGAAACCTCAATTCGCATTCGTTGTTTTTATTTGAAAGTCGATTAACTGAAATTAACTGAGCTCATTTACCACCTTATATTCGTTTACTTAAATCGCCTTAACTGCGTCCACAAAGTGGTTTAATAAGATCAAATAATGATTCAACTTCATAAAGCAAATAAAGTTCATTTATATTTGAATTTTGCGGTGTTATTCGTGGCGTTGTTAGTCGTTAACTCATGCATGGAGGCATGTGAAAATCACATTCACTTCGATGAATGACGCGGGAAATCACCTAACGCTGTTTTTTTCAAGCCTACTTATGCAATAACTAGATAAGAAAGTAATCTAGTGTGGTGTGTGTGTGTGTGTGTGTGTGTGAAGCGCAGCATTCAAACGCTTCTCAATAAAAATAAGGCAGCACTTCACTTCAAATAGCTTTCAAGTGGAGGCGACAAGGTGGCGTAAGCTAAAGCCAACGTGATCTCAAGAGAGAGAGAGAGAGGGGCGTATTAACAATTTCAAATACACGCCTAACAAGGAGGGATCGACAGTCATTCCACACACTGCCTCTCCACCAAGTAGTCTGAGAACAATTTTAGCTTCTTATGAAGGTTACACGGATAAAGTAGCTTTAGCAGATGTGTTGTATGGTGTTGCAAGCTCTCTTTTAATTCGGAGTAGGCAATGAGAGTTGAGTCTAGAAGACGGATACGTAGAATAACGCATCGGAGTGCTTCGAAAAGAGCGCTTGAGGTCGGAAAAATTCTATTTAATAAACTAATTTTCTGATCAGGGGTGTGCGATAGACTTACCTCCACGCGGTGCCCTCTGGGCAACGTATATTCATACGGCAAAAATTTCTATTAACTGGCAGTTGACTTCAAACTACCATGACCCCACTGGATGTCATATTCGACCACTTCCACAGTATTCATCTCACCACTTTTCTACCTTTGCGTCTGTCTGTCTGTCACTTTTACATCTGAGAATCACTCTTCTGTTACCCTCTCCACTTTTTCTCAGAAGAGTGTTTTAAAGATGTAAATGAGACAGATACAAAGGTAGAGGAAAAGGTAAGGTGAGGTGGGCACTTAGAAGTGGTGGAATATGAAATACAGTGAGGTCATGGTAGTTTGAAGTCAGAAGTCAAATGCCGAATAATAGATCACCACATGGGTGCACCACATGGAGGTGAGTCTATCGCACACCCCTGATTATTTATTTAAAATCTGTTTGATTTCATTTTTTTGTAATTTTATTAGGCGTAGAAGGTAAGAGGGGACGTAGTGAGGAATATTTGCGGCGAATACTAAGCAGATAAGCCGATGGAAATTTTTTCAACTCGCTTTGGAGGCCAATTAGCTGCAGACATGTACAACTAACTTCAAGAGGAATCCTCGGCTTTAATTTGCTCCCAGAATTCACCCTGACTACGTCCATAGTAATGGAACTACGGACCTGATGAGGGAAGAGCCTTTTCTGCAAAAAAAGATGGAGTAATTGTGAGTGACATTAGCGCCACTCTGCATGAGTATTGATCGCTGGATCAGAAATTAAACTAGCAGACAGTTGCCCCCTAATTGAAGCAGACACTGAGAGTTCAAAGCATGAAACTTTACGAAGGAACGCCCAAAAAAAGAAAAGTCGGATTAATTTTCGCTCGATTCCCTTCACCATTAGTCAATTTGAGCTGCCTCAACGTCATTTCGATCTCAATGAGTGTGTTAAGAAATGTATTTGTATACTGGAAGGGAGGGGTGGGGCATTGTTCTTTAAATCTCTTAAACTATCCTCTTTTGCATTCATGACGGAATTTAACCAGAGTGTAAATATTTTCGTGGTTCTAGCACCTGCTTAAAGTACACCACTTCACAGTGCCTTCCAACACAAATCCTCCTAAACTCCTCAGATTAGAAATCTGTGTGTGTTTAAATCTGCTGGAATTTTTTTTCATTTCAAATGGAAGGCGTTTTGATAGTTATCATTAGCCCATTAGCGGACTTTGAGCTTCACAGAGAGGAGGAGGAGGAGGAACATTAAAGTGACATAAAGTCGAGAGGAGGGGTTGGAATAATGATTAACCAATGTGAAAGAGTCAGACAGACACAAAGGTAGAAAAAGGTAAGGTGAGTACTGTGGAAGTGGTCGAATATGACATACAGTGGGGTGATGGTAGTCTGAAGTCAGAGGTCAACTGCCGAATCATTGACTTTTTGACATATAAGTCAGAGGTCAACTGCCGAATCATTGACTTTTGCCTTATGGGTATGTTGCTCAGAGTGCACCACGTGGAGGTTAGTCCTTCGCACAACCCCCACTATGATTCATAAATAAATATATATATATATATATATATATATATATATATTAGAATGCCTTGTCTACATACACATATAAACGGAAAAGTTCCTTTCACTAATCTTTTAAAGAGGTGGAACATCAGCTATCGCGAAACTGTAATCATTTTAAATTTAAAATAACTTTTCAAAAAAAATTTAAAAGTCATTACTTTATCTGGCGTGGTGGCCCTATTACACAGAACCGTAAAATTTTCGGAAAATAAAGGGGACGCTCTTGAAAGTACTTAATCAATTCAAATAAAAGGTGATAAAACTTTTTTTGTATACTGCTCTGAAAAAAAACGAAGATAAGAGTACTGATGAAAGAGTACTACTTATTATAATTTTCCGGTATATTAAGATCTAACTACATTATGATCTCACTAATTATATTACTTAATAGAAGCAAAATTGGCAAATTGGTAATTTTTCAATCGATCGATATTCTTTTTTTAAGGTATTTCAGTGGATGTTTGCAAAGTAGTGTTGCAAAAAAGTGTTTGAGCTGCAGCCATACTCGAGTGAAAGTTGATTAAACCTCTGGGGAGACACTTGAAGCTCTTTGCCACCAGGAGGATTTATTAATTCCGCATGCATTATTCATGGAAGTGGAACAAGCCCCCTTAATAGTTGTTGCCTGTGGAGTGCTAATCAGTCATGGGACTGGTGACAGTGCTTGTCCAGATTAATCATTAAGGTGGCATGCGAGGGGTGCATTCACAAACCAAGAGGAGCATAAGAATTCGGGGCCAATTGTGCTACGCAAATATCCGTTCTCAAAGAAAGGCATTGACTCTTTTTTTGGATCTGAGCTGTGTAATGGCGTGTCATCAATCAAAATTGACAGTTGCGAAGTCGTAACTCGGCCATAATATCTCTCTAGCCCCGGTGACCTTTTGGCCTTATAGGGTAAATGGTGCGGTGTTACTGATAGCACGTGTAGTACTCCGAGATGAGACTAAAAGCTCACCAGACAAAACAACTATGGAGTCTATCGGGGGGTGTATGGAATGAGCTGAGATGAAGAGCTAGAAGCAAAAACTGAGGTAGCTGTAATGATTAATTGTGAACCATTGGGCGAAAATTACTTATAAAATTTATCCTCTTCGACTTCGAAATTTATTAGTCCTGAAAAGCCACTATTAAATGAATTGCCGCATACCGGAGTATTCCCAAAATCCGCCCAGGGCGGTTACACGGAAAATTCCATTTTTCGAAACTATTATTTAGAACTAAATAACCGCCCATCCGAATAAGTGGTGGCTGAAAAGGCAGCATTTCTTCATCATCATCTCTTGAAAGGTTGCAGTATGTGTAAGTTTCGCAGCATATTGGATGGCAAATATTTGGCCTCGGCTAACTGAGAGCGAAAAACTTTTTCACGGACTAAAAATGACATTCCCCGACTAAATATACACTTGGGCATTTAAATAGTTATTGATCAACACACACCCTCGTGTACAAATGCTAATGCAAATTTTGCACACGATATGTACTATAAAAGTGCGTTTTGTATTGACTGACCTTCATGGAGCGTTATTTATAAGCTGTTAGAGGTTAAGTTATTTCAATAATTCAGGTAACCATGATGAGCAACAGTGAAAGCCAATAAGCACAATCCTGCTGAAGAACTGACGAAGGCTTAGAAGCAGTTTGTGGACCAATGGGGAGCTGTTGAGGAGGAATAGAGTTACCTTCAAGGGCATTTAGCTTATAAATTTAGTGGCAGGATAGTCAAATTCCTCCCAATTTGCCATATCTCATGCTTGAAGCCCTTTCCCACCTTCTAACCTCTTGCAGGACTTTATGTTATATCAATACTCCACGTGGTACACCCTGGGCAACGTTTACTCTTACGGCAAAAAAAGTCTATTACCTGGCAGTTGACTTCTGATTTCAAGCTACTATGACTCCACTGTATGTCATATTTGACTACTTTCACAGTACTCACCTCACCCTCTTTCTACCTTTTCTACCATCGTCTTTGAAACACTCTTCTGTCCCACCCCCTCTCTCGACTTTTTCACTTTGATGTTCCTTCCCCTCTGTGAAGCCTGAAGTCAACTAAAGGGCTAATGATAACTATCATAACGCCTGCCATTTGATATAAATAAATGCCATATCAATAAGATGTCCTTTAAGGAAGGATTTACTCTTGATAACTATCATAAAGCAATAGTTATGCAATTGGAAACCACAGAGTAGCCGCACTTGTTTAAGCCAACATTCCAATTCGGACAATGGGTAGAGTTTGCATGTGTGGGTTTCGGTCGAAACAGGATTTGCATTAAGTGTCAACTCACACATTTTAACCAAGACTTCTTCATCTCTTCATACTGCAATTCAACACGTGATCAAGTATGAATGCTTCTCAAGGAACTATTAAGCAATTGAGGAGAATCCTAACCATCGAAGGGACATGCAGATTGGCTATCTGGGAGTTGCTTGGCTACGGACTTTCAGGAAAAGAAGAACTAGAATTATTAGCAGTTCCGCCGTTTTTCCAGACTGAGTAGATATTGGAGGGCCAACTTGGAAGAAAGAGAGAATTCTCGATCAGGGTTCGATATGCAAGCTGTTATCCTTGTTTTTCCTCCACCAGGCTTTGTTGTGGTGCAAACAGAGCGTCTAGCGCATGCTCGACCGGAACAGCACCCCCCCCCCCCCCCCCCACCCCGATGAGTCATGTGTGAAAGCCAGGACAATAACGTCACTCCAGTGGAATTAAATTTGATTTTCCATCCCTCCTCTCGCTGATTAGTGACATGAAAAAGAAATACGAGTCGCCTAACGTATTACTATTGTCATTTATATCAAAATAATAGCGGCCTTTGAAGCGGAAACTATTGACAATACTGCTTCAATATAGGGGAGGGGGGGTTGGAAAATCAGGTTTATTTCAAAGGTTCCGTGTTTATTAGTATTTATAGGTCGCATTCTTCAAGTGGAGTTTGGTGCTATCTAGCATAACGTAAAACCCGGTGTTTGATCGAGGTATGCGTCATTAAGGAGGAATGAAATTGGGTCAATTAATATCGATTTTACCTAGTCGTCCAGTGTCTGCCTTACTCAAATTAACTTTCAAGTCAAGTCGCATTGCTAAAGACACATAAAAAGTATTTTCATTCTCGAGCCAATTATAATAGAACACTGGATACATTCTAATCGGGAAATGACAGTCCTTCAACTCTGTAGTGGTTGGCACGTAAATAAGCCATGACTAAACCTAGACAATCTTTATGGCAAAAAACCCCCTCAACATTATCGAAGATACGGAGTGCATGGTGGTGTGATCGTGAGTCATAGCACAGAGCTTTTTCATTAAAATACGATTTCGATAGTATGCAGAAACTATTGATGGTTGGTTGACTGCGGGGCCTCTGGACTCACGACAGAACTTACTCTCTTACGCTATCAGCAGCACCTTCCAGACTGTTCGAGAGCGCACATAAGTCCTTGGGGTTCAACTATGTTTATCGTGGGGACAACGATTTTGTAATGCATGGACCGGCCGATGTCTTCACAAGAGAGAATTCCAGACCTCAAGGTTCAACGAACTCAAAGCTACAGAATTCCAGACCTCAAGGTGCAACGAACTTAAAGCTCGGACAATGGAGAAACAGTGGACAGTGGCACTCTCCGACTGGTTAAGAAACGAAGCCGTTGCTGAGTTTAGACTACGTACCGGACACGATTGCTTGGCAAAACACCTTCACAGATTGGGAGTATACACTCAACCCACATGCCCCCTATTTAATCCACAAGAGGAAATGGAGAAGACCCACCTGATTCGGTGTCCAGCCCTAAAGACAGCGAGGGAAACCCAGAGATACTGGGAAGCAAGAAGACAGCTAATGAACTGCTATTAATTAACTGCTATAAATGTACTCCCCACCCTTGGGGAAGCTGAAGTCAAAGTTTAAGGGCTAATGATAAATACCACAAAGCCTGCCATTTGAAAAAAAACTATGTTTATCGTCGTGTTCTCCACACCCTCCTCCCCCACCATCTGGTCATCGAATTTGTGTTGAAAAATGCCTGACCCCTAATCAATACACACAAAAAAGGAGTATTTGACCTCTTGGATTTTGATCAATTTACAAATTCCCACCTCCCCCCCCCCGCCTCCTTTAAATTTGTTTTCTTTCCTATTTTTATTTGTCCCGTTTTATATTCACTTGTGCCAACAAGGAGATCATTGCTGATAGGATCACAAGGTACTGAAAGTCGTAATTCTATCAGCAAAGAAGTTACAATTACTTTAAAGTGCTGTAAATTTTGTAATTACTCGGCAGACAAAATCTGGCAAATGGCAACCCTGAGATTCATTTTAATTACCGGAGGAGTGGGGGGTGAGGGGGGGGACAATTAAAATGATGTGTGCGACAACTTGAAGTCGGTTAATTTCTTGTAAATCCATTATATATATATACCCAGGCTCCCTGAAGGAAGTTTATTAGGCTCATCTAAACAAAGGGTGGCACCACGGATCCATGTGAACTTTGAATAAAAAAATACTTTTAATAAAGTTTTAGGTGAAGAATGGGAGAAAGAAGACTCAGTCGAATTCAGGCTAGAAACTAGGATTTCTGAATGATTTTAGGTACCAAGTGAGTTGAAATCGACATAGATGACAGCATTCAAGGGAAAAGTGAATGCGAGTTCATCTAATCTAAGTGCATTCCTTTCGAATTTATGGCGTCTTTTGGGAAAATTTTCAATCTGCTCAAAATAGCAAAGTCTAGAAAGGCGTTTGCCATACTCAATAAATATATGCATGGATTAAATATCTAACTCTCCATTTTCATTTGGCAGTACCGAAACATCCCCCTCCCTCCCTCCACTTCACCAACCTCTCAACTAAGTGAGATGGAGTTGCCATCCCAAAGCTTTGGCTGACTAGGTAGTCTGCAACCTTCGACATCCTTATCCTTCACAACAAGGATACAGAGTGCTTGAGATAAATTTGATAGTCTCATCGTAAACAATGAGTAGGGGGTGGGGATTAGGAAGTATACTAGATTTATAAGATTACCCTCCTGTGCCAAGGATTTCTACTCGAAATGTTCGCTTCCATGTGTGTCTAGAGCGCGCCTATTGTTCATTCGGAGTGACCCCATCTCTTCAACCCCCAATCCCAAATAGAGAAAAGCTGAAAGACAGCACTTTAACTTTTACCACATTAAAATAGCCTTTCGGCATACCCCGGTAATAAGGATTTTCAGTTGGCTGGCCTCACAAATGTAAAAAGTGACAATTTATCAGAGTCCAACTTATCAAAATAAGTTAATTCTAAAATTTATTAAACCTTTACAGACACATACACGCACGCACACACACACAGGCGCTTAAGGGCAAATGGAACACAGCGATTTTTTAAACAGTGTCGAATCTCTACCTTCCATTTCTCACCAGAAAGACTAACAAGTAATTGGAGAGGGCGGAGAGAAAAGGGAAGGAAGGTACTAGGAAAGATACAAGTTAATAGCGCATATAGCCAATAGTAGGTAAAATTTACACGTGCCAGGTGACTCTGCTATACACACCAACACAACGCCCTAGAATCGAGTTTCCCGCGAATCGGCTATTCTTGACATGGAGGGCGGTTCGGAATGCCTTCCGGAGAGCTGAAATACAAAGAAAAGGTTAACAACCGAGCCATTTGAAGCAGGAATACATGTGGAAGAGGAGGACTTACTCTATTCAAAGAGCTTCTATGATGAAGTCGATGTCGTTTCGGTTTCACGACAGCAACTGCAGCAGGATCGTTTTCCAGGCCATTTTCATTTTCATCAACTTCTCTAGTATCAACTCTCAGGTCGTCTTGTTGAATGTCAGACTGAACTAAATTGGAGATACTCGCCCTTCGGTGTCGACTACGACGTTCAGGTTGAGACCCGGCAACGCGAGACCCTTCTGTGAAACGAGCGTAGGAGAATTCTGGATCTGAGGCAGTGACAAGGAAGTCATCATCTGAAACACGATCTGCAGTCTCATGAGGTACTTCTAAGTCAGAGTCGGAGTTTGTGAAAGTAGCTGACTTTGTGAGGTCGGCAAATCGTTTGAAATGATGATGTCCATGGTGATGGTACTGACTGCGTTTGTCTTTGATGGATCCTGAGGAAGCATAGAGCCACTGCTCGGCCATGGAAAGAACATTGGTATCTTCGGGTTTGTCGAAAGCAGTGGAACCCATCGCTAGGTGGGAAATACGTTCGGGGTGAAGTCGAAGCCATGTCTTGCACCATTCTCCATCGAAATCTGAAACGGGAAAAAAGAAATCATGAATACGAAGAGAAACAAGAAATACGACATACAACTTCCTTGTGACTACCATATTTGGTTACTAAAAGCTCCTAAGCATTCTCAATGCGTCTAGAATAACCTACCTCAATGTTTGTATTCGTATATATGCTAGTGAAGAAATCGATTTTGTATGATTGATTGCCCATTCATTCAGCGTAATAGATCTTACGAAGATAGGAGCCAAGTGTATTTCGGAACGTTTGGGATGGAAAAATATCTTGATTCCGCACAGATGAGCAACTCACATTCCACCATCCTAAAATTGCCCCATTTATAAAGAGAGGGGTTCGCTTGTGACCTTTGGCTTTACGAACTACACCATTGGCATGCAGTCTTTTACGATACACCCACAATTTCCACACCTTGGAGACTTAAAATGTACCCATTAAAGTATATTAAACCTGGTAGGAAAATAGCCGACTCCTCATTCCAATTGAGATCGAAATTAAGCGTGTGCAGAAAGCATGCCCATTGTCTCCGATAACCTTAAATTTCTTGCCTTCAAGTGGACGATTAACGCAGACGAGATTCTACTCACTATCTCATCTCATCTCCAGATATATTTACAAACTAGTCTAGTGCTTACTATTTGATCAAGACGTAATAATCCCATGTCTAGCAAGGAATAATAGGTATTATTATGGTAGGTATGGGGTGTACGATAGACTTACCTCCACGTGGTGCATCCTAGGCAACGCATATTCATACGCCAAAAAGTCTATTACCTGGCAGTTGATTTCTCACTTCAAGCTACCATGACCCCGCTGTATGTCATATTCGACCACTTTCACCATACTCACCTTACCTTTCCTCTGCCTTTGTGTCTGTCTGTCTCTTTTACATCTGTGAATCACTCTTCTGTTCCCCCCCCCCCCATCGAATGTTTTGCCACTCTGCTTGTTTTCCCCTCTGTGGAGTCTGAAGTCAACTAAAGGGCTAATGATAACTATCAAAACGCTTGCCATTTGAAATAAATGAGTAAATTATGGTAGGTATGCATTCTGGTATTCGATCCCGCACATTGTGACTTGACTGAAGTGCATATCACATCATTAACAAAGGCGACTATACTTTAAAACATCGCATTCAATAGACACCGACGAAAACAACGTACTTAGATTTATACTATTTCCCGTTTACCAAGCATTCAAACCTCTCCGTTATCGATCGGGAGTAACCACTTTTATTCTAAATCTAGAGAACTAGTATTCCTCGAAACCATTTTGAACCTTAATAATACGGAGACGACACATACCTGGAAGGATACGATCTTCAGTCGATTCCATGGAATGTTTGGGTGAGAGATTCTGAAGACTTCCACGCCGCTGAAATAATAAAATGCATGGAAAACCACATTGAATTGATTCAAGACACCAGAGGGTGGGGTGGGGTGGGGAGGGGGGAGTGGGATATATTAAAATGAACCACCTTAAAACTTACTCGTTTAATAGGAACTTCAACATTATCAGAATTGAACAAACGCGATTTCTGTTTCCCTGCACTGTCCTTAGCCGGTGTGCCACCACGGTCATCTGATTTAGCAATACCGCATGAAATAGAACGAGACTTCCTATGGAAGCTACTAGATCCTAAACCAGTTGAGAGTACACTGTTTGATCTGGCGCGTTTGTAGAGAGCAGGGATCATCTTTTGGAATTCACCAGTTTCATTCCAAGAGGACAAAACCTCCTTGCCGTAGTTATATCCAACAGACTGACGTAATAAGATGAAAAAAACCTCTAATTATGAGACCGTTTTTAAATGGATTAAAGTGAAGCGAAGACACTTGCCACAATCTCCTCAAAAGCGGCGAATTGGAGGGTCTGGAATTTATCGATCGGTGGTCGAAGATAGTGGCAGATACCACTGGCTTTCACCTCCTCTAATTGACGAATACAGGAGATGTATGCCAGTCGAGACTGAATTTCTGTGAAGTTTGGAACCTGTAGAGATTGAAAAAAACGGTGAATAGACGCAAAGCCATCGTTGAATAATAGTGATCTGTTGTTAAATTCAGCGAGGAGACAAGATGAAGAACAGAAACGCACTTGAGTAGCTGTGACAGATTACTGCGAAATCAAGAGACTATGACAAATCTCGGATACAATTAATTTGATTAAAGTCAAAATCAAGGGGTGTGCGATAGACTTACCTCCACGTGGTGCATCCTGGGCAACGTATATTCATACGGCAAAAAAGTCTATTGACTGGCAGTTGACTTCTCACTTCAAACTAAAATCACCTCACTCGATGCCATATTGGAACATTTACACAGTACTCACCTCACCTTTGTTCTACCTTTGTGTTTGTCTCTTACATCTTTGAAACACTCTTCTGTCCCCCCCCCCCCCTCTTGACTTTTTTCAATTTGATGTCCCTTCCCCTCTGTGAAGCCTGAAGTCAACTAAAGGGCTAATGATAACCATCAAAACCCCTGCCATATGATATAAATAAGTCAAAATCGAAGAGAGGAATTAGGATGTACGCATTTATACCATTTGTCCAATTAGATTGTGAATTTATCATAGTAGCAGGGTAAACACGGCTTATTTCGCGAATAGAGGAGGGGCAATATCTCTTTATATTGTAGTTTTTGGCAACTATAATAAAAACGGGGAAACATTTGACAAGTTTTAGTAGAAATCAACCGCACTCTTAGTCTAGTGTTCCATTCCGCAGTTGGTTATGCCACATCAATTCACTTGCCCAATATTGCAGATAAGGATAGGATTATGAAACTAATAGTACCCTCTCCACAGCAGAAGTCATTAGAGCTCAGTGAATGCGCTTATTCTACCTCACAAACTAACAGCGTCACGCCGTCTTATCGAAGCGATATTCAGCCAATTTTCAAATCAAGTTGAATAAGGAAAGAAGAAGAGGTTTTGCAATTTTAAATCCTTTCTGAATTTCAACAATAACCCTTACTGCGACTTTAATATCTAGTATCAAGCCTCCCTTTGAGTCAAGAGGATTCGCGTATAATAACAGACCTTCTACTGTCAATCTAAAGAGTTGCATAAAAATAGTGTAATCATATTAGCACTGGTCAAGACATGCCCCTTATACCCGCTTGAATCCAATACCTTTCACAACATTATCTTCTACACCGAATAAATAGAAGAGATTTAAAGAGAATAGATTGGAGCTAACCTTGATGGGTGGTCCCCAGCATCGAAAGAATCTCTGATAGATTAACCACCAGCCGGAAAGCCAGTCCCCATAGTTTGTGAGATTTGTTTCATAGACCGAGCCAACATCGACAGCATATATTGTTTTTGCACCAAGGGCAGACATTACATCAGCTGAAAGCGCAAAAAAGTGGCGGTTAGATGAACAAATTTTCGGTAGAGAGAGAGAAAGAGAGACAGACAGACAGAGAGAGAGAGATGAAACAAACAACGACACCAATAATGAGGTGGATAATAATTAGGGAGGGGGGGGGGTGAGCAGGGCGAGTGCACGGTGAGTAAGCAAATGACATGTTTCGTGGAGGAGTGGAACTCATGCCCTGAATAGCTAAATAATTAACTGTTAAAGATAAGCATAATTGCAGACAGACCAAAGGACAGTGCGTGTTGATCTTCACAAGGTGGTCAATAAACGAGACAGCAAGCATGACATAACTTCCAATGCAACGTCCTAGGGTTCTAGCAACTACAGAAAGGTTAATCGCGACTAACATCCACGTCTACGAGGTCAGAGAGGTGGTGGAGGACTCGATGCATAAAGCGAAAAATACTAGGCATTGAGAAGCTTCTCATTGGAGTCTTCATGGTATTCCCACTAATCAAGATGGGGGGGGGGGGGGTGTTGAGGCCTGAAAGCTATTTACTAATCATAACAAGAGGAGAGTGTAAGTATAAGAATTATTAGGAAAATTAAGTTGGCCTGCCTTGAGAACCATTCAGCAGCTCCTTTGCTTTTCAATTGCTATTAAACATAGAACTATGGTCTAGAGGAGTTGGTGCAGAAACCAGCAGTAAGGATATTTAGACAACTAGCATGAATTCCCAAATAAGACAGGCTTCTGCCAATGCCATATTCACCACACCTTCAAGCGGTCTCAGGCAGAAGTCAATTGAAACGATGTTCTGCTATGAGGGGTAGAGAAAACAACAGCGAAAGCACATGAAATAAGAAAAGCAAGTTGTCGTTTTATCAACACAAAGAAGAACAAACACTATTCTGTTGTCAAGGCAGCTATAGATCGAAAAGTTCGAGGAGATGCTCAATAATGATAGGCAGGGAGGGTGTAAGCATCCGAGAAACAACAGCAGGGGAAGCGAGGCCGGAAGTGAACGTGCAGATGCATAGCGAATTAATGGGTTAAGGAAGAGATAACATCGTGAGGACCTTTGGGTTGACAACTCACCGGGCACATTGTTGACATATCCCCCGTCAAGGAGATAACTGCCATCTACCGGATCACATAACGGTGGCATATAGCCTGACAGAGACATACTCGATCGAACGTAGCGCCAAAGCGAGCCTACAGAGCGAGCGAGCGATTGATTGATCGATTGATTAATTTAAACAATAGAGACACAGCCAATCATCGGAAGCGCAGAAAAGAGGAGAATAATTAAGGGCAATATTTAATGATAGCACCCCTTATTGTGTCTGTGCGCCTCAACCCTACCCACCGAATTACGGGAAAGGGATAAGAGAGAAGGGAGCAGATTTCTACCTGGAAGGATATTGACGAAGACTCCATCGACAAGCAAGCTGCCATCAGATGGGTCACAGAGAGGAGGTAGTAGGATCGGGTAGGTCATACTTGATCGTACGTATCTCCAGATTCCACCTTTCAGAGTATTGAACCAATCATGGGTAAATTAGGAAGAAGAGGTGAACAAATGGAGGGTTTTACATAGGCGTCCTCACTCTCACTCTTTCTTTGCTACCGAGAGGCTGCTGCTACACGAAGGGGGGGGGGAGGGGGGAGAGGTTTAGAACTTACCACTTGTGTGCACACGCATCTTGCAATTGCTGATGTCAGTTGTTATGCAGAAGTAAGGCAACCAGAGGTCTTCAATTTGACGATCTTTAAAAGTCGCTTCAATATGGGCGTTGAATTCATAGCCTGAAGAGTTGCAAAAAATGGGGTTTGAATTATAATCGATAGAATTGATAGTCGTCTTTTGTTTTTTTTGTAGCAATATCAGACTCTCAAGACGATTGGAGCAGATAAATGTCGATAAAATGGCAGGGTATTTGAGAAAATGGAAGGACGTGCTGCAAGGTTGGATCATCTCGACCTCATCGTGCAAACACTGACAAAACCTAATCGCGAAACAGGTCCAAACTGATGTTGAAGATGTCCGATAAATCGAACGACATGGTGTTAAAGGCTTAAAAATGGCTTGGTAAGTTGTGAGTAAATGAACTAATTTATATTACGACATTGCGATAGACTTACCTCCACGTGGTGCACCCTGGGCAACGTATACCCATGCGGCAAAAAATTCTATAAACCGGCAGTTGACTTCTGAGTTCAAGCTATCATGACCCCAATATACGTCATATTCGACAACTTCCACAGTACTCACCCCACCTTTCATTTACCTTTGTGTCTGTCTCTTTTACATCTTTAAAACACTCTTCTGTTCACCCCACCTCTCGACTTTTTTCGATTTGATGTTCCTCTCCATCTGTGAAGCCTGAAGTCAGCTAAAGAGTTAATGATAACTATCATAGAGCCTGCCATTTGATATATATATATATATATATATATATATATATATATATATATATATATATATGTATATATGTATATATTACGCTAACTAAGAGAAATCTTAAAAAAGCCAAAGACAGGTTCGGTCACGAATGAGGCGGACGGGAGGGGAATAATTAGGAAAAATGAATGGGTAATTACCAGAGAAAAGGGAAACGGTAGGATATGTAATATCCCGTAGTTTTGGCCAGATAGATTTGAAGACAATGGCAAAGTCTCGGGAGCGTTGGGAGAGTTGGGCAACACGAGTCTCTTCGGCCCACATTGCTCCGATCAAGGCGCCAATACTTGTTCCTCCCACCATGTCCACAGGGATACCGGCTTCCTAGGAAAAGAAGAGTCAACAAGTTAGAATTGCCGTGGTGACGTAGCGGTGAACATGCTCCTCCATATAGTTAGAGATCATGGATTCACATCCAACAGATGTTAAAGAAGATATGTAAGTTATTATCGATCGGGCGTTTATATTTGAGTGGCCAGAACGCAATCTTTTCCAAGGATAACCTCGTGGAAAACAGCATTCAACGGAAAAAATCTATCGATACTAGTATGTGGCATGAAAGCACTTGCTGATCATTGCGCCTATAGAACAGCGATTTCACTGGAAATGTAAAATAGTGCCGTCTTCCATGTGAAGCTTCGCGCGCGGTTGGCAACTTCGCGATTCACTACGACTGTTCGAGTTTTCCTTGAGATGGGCATTTATGCTCTAAGATACGTGAATCGACGTTGTAGGCTATTTTAGCCATGACATGGCCAAAATCTAGCTTTGCATTAGCCCAATATATCATTAAGGAAGTGGATATGGGATAATACAGAACCGGATTCACTCTACAGTCGCGTGGAAACACCACAGTTCTCAGAAAATGTCACCTATGCCGGAATCAGAATGGACAAACGAGGACGCCATAGGTACACTCTAGGGAGAAGGACTTTTTCTCTCAATTACTTGCAATTGTACCACGCTGACTCCACCCCCCCCCCCACACTTTTTGAACGTGAAACTACACATATCTTGAGTATCACAAAAATCTAACGCATATGCAATAATAAAACCAAATCTTTTTTTAATTAATCCACTTAGACTTTGCCCATCTATTTTTAGAAGGTTATAGCAATGGTCACATTTCGAAATTGCTGAATCACGAACAACCAATATACGACCCTTGAGCTATCTAACTAAACAAAGTGATTTTCGAGAAATGGGGAGCGCGATAGACTTACCTCCACGTGGTGCACTCTGGATAACGCATACTCATACGGCAAAAAGTCTATTAACCGACAGTTGACTTCAACCTACCATGACTCCACTGTGAGTCACTCCCCCACTATCACAGTACTCACCTCACCTTACATTTCCCTACCTTTATGTCTGTCTCTTTTACCTCTTTAAAACACTTCTGTTCCCCCCCCCCTTTCGAACTTTTGTAGCTTTGATCTTCCTTCTCCTCTGTGAAGCCTGAAGTCAACTAAAGGGCCGATGATAATGATTGAAACGCCTGCCATTTGATACAATTTTCGAGAAATAAACAATAAATAGTCCTTTTGAAAAAAAAAATCGTGTTTCTAAATCATCTCATTTTCTACACAACAGACCTATAAACCTCAAAAATAAAAACAAATACGGATGCACATTTTTTAGATGAAATGGAGTCGCATAATGTGACTTCTACCAACCCTCGCTACACCATACCAAATTCTTAGATTTAACTGCAGCACACGCGTGACTACTCAACGGGAGGGATCATTCAAAACTTCAATCAATGACTCAGGAATGACAGAAAAGAACAGCTCTTCTTGGCAATCACATTTCACTTATTTCCCGCGTAAGGGGTCTCTCTCTCGCGCCCTCCCTCCTTCCTCTTTTCTACTAATTGGACAGAGTTCAACCAACACAACTCTACACCTACCCATTTCTCATAGGCCCTTAGGAAGAACATCGCCAAGTCAAAATTTGTCGGCTTTGAATGTAACTGCATCGAATGGATTAAGGCTGTCTTATAGTATGCATAAATAAAGTACAACTCACTTGAAGAACACGAATAACACCAACGTGAGCGCCTCCTTTAGCGCCACCACCTCCAAGAACCAACCCAATAGCCTGTCCGGTGAGATATCTCGCCAATCTCGACATATCCGAGTGAGGATTTGGCGCCTCCATGAGGAATACTTTGCTGTAAAATGATATCAAGTTTTTCACCGTCGGATTAAGCACACGAGGAGGACATCTGATATGGTAGTGTTGGGTGACCCAAGGGCGTGCATTCAACCACGCTGCCGTCCGTTTTACAGGTGGGTACTCAGTCTCTAGAGGATAGAGAAGAACAAGGATCTTAGTGACCTTTGTTGAGAGATAATTCATGGCTTGTTCGACTGGAGATAGACGAGTTGGATCAGAGGATGAGGCAAGAGCTAATAGGACGACGCAGTCAGCTTGTCTAAGACACCGACGTGTCCAGGCTGTGGACGGTGTACCAGGGCCATCGGTGATGTAAAATACCATTCGATGGAGATCTTCCTGATGACTCAGCCAAGAGCAGAGGCGGTACTCATTAAGGGACTCAAAAGCATGGTCTCCTAGACGTTTCTTGACAATGTCTACGGACAGAGAGAAAAGATATCTATTATGAAATGGTAACTCCCAGCACGAATTAAATAGACTTCACAAGGAGCCAAGAAAACGAATAAATGGTCGATTCATGTGAATGGTAAAATATGCAAAATGGCAATACAAAACAATCACATTTATTTCCTTGCGAACCACGTCAGCTTGCACCATGCTGATAGTTCAAAATGCGTAAATGAAATTGTATTACCAATGGTAGAGTTTCGAGTTAGTGATGCTTGTTATAGTAAAGTCATGTAAGCTAGTAATTAGCCGATTATAACAACTAAAGTCTCTGCAACCCCCCAAGATGGGAGTTGTATCATCATCATCATCATCATCATCTAACCTTTTAAATTTGGTGGATTTTTGGTACAGGAATTCCTCTCCATTCAGACGAATTTGAACTGGATGAGATAAAAAAATGGAAAGTAACACCTACATACTTAGTCCATTTTCAATTAAACAATCTCTTTCAAAAAAAATAGCAGGGAGTAGAGTTCTAGGGATGACTATTACATCGCATACTGTTTATCGCATGTCCAAACAGGCCTGCTAGTTAGCGTAACTAAATGAATGCAATAAGACCTGAAATGGTGCAATAGACCACTCAAAGGAATCCAGAGGCCGCTAATACGCCATCACTCGGGAAACCAGGGGGTGGGGGGAGAAGTTGTTTCCCTTGGCCAATAGTCAGAGAAATGCAAGAAGAAAGACGGCTTATTAGGCAACTAACTTTACTGTCTTATTCAACTTGGCCACTTTCACTTAACCTCCTACTGAGCGGCATCGGCTCTTCACTGTGCTCAGATATATTGAAGTTTTGAACACTTTTGCCCTGCCGAAGGTAATAAAATGCGAGCCGTAGAGCACGTTACAGCTAGGGTAAAGCAACTAATTTCACAACAGTGAGGACACACTTTCTCCTGCATTAAGAGCGAACTAATGAGGCACTATGGGAGAGCATGTTTTTTGAAGAGGTCAAAAAACACGCTCACTTGCTCTTACACATGTGCCCCCCCCCCAACCCCCTTTATCCTTGTCTCGAACACTTTTCCCACTTTTCAAGTCCTAATAAGCCTTAATGCCATTGTATTTTAAATTTAATTATTTAGAGGATGTTCTGTGATAAAATTATATGTGAACTGCGCTTCCTACAAGAAGAATAATGCACACACACCGGAAGTGAGTCGAACTGTCGATCCAAATACAGACACAGCATGCTGCAGCTCCAACGTGAATGCTTCCGTATTGATATCCGGTGAAGTGGGGAGAATAGCAATCGCGCGAAGATTCGTCATTACTCCCCCACTTCCAGCCGCGTTGAGCTGAGAATGTTGAAGAACTCCTCCGACACCAAAGTCGGTACCGGGACCTGCTGTGAATGGCACGAAGGAAGTCTGACCGCCTTCAAGAATTCCATAGCTAGTTGGCTGCATTAAACGATCGGACAGAAGTTGGATGAAACGACTAACTGGATGAGGGGTCAGACGCTTGAGCCAGTTGAGGAGGATTGAGGGAATCTTCACAACTTCCGAATCACTAAATGAAAAGATACAGACTAATCAATATATACTGATACATTAGCAAACAGAAATCTACTAAAATTGGTAAGATTTAACTAGAATGAAGGTAGAGAAGTTGCCATCGATACACTAATGGATGACTGGGCTAATAACGAAAAATTAATGTTTAAACTAAATATTTGGCTAAAAATGCAAGGATGACCGGCCATAATGCTGATCCATCTGCAGGAGTGATGAAAACTGAGCTTAATGAAACTAGTAAAGTTAGGATATGTTAATCTGCTCCTTACCTTAGATGTGCCATCACAAATCAAATTCAGTTACCAAAACGAAGAATATATAATATTCTTTGCTAGTTAATCAAGAATATGGATCTCGTTACCTGATAACTTAAATCCAAAACGAACAAGAATATGCGACGAAGATTAATTAGAGAGCAAAAAACCCTAAATTGTAAAAATAGTAATTCTAAAATAAAAAAACAATTGACAATGAAGGTAGGAAGACGCAAATCTAGACGTCCATCAATCACATTTATTACCAAAACAAAAATCGATTCACATTTAAGCTATTAACATCGTGCAAACTCGAGCTGGGTAAGATTTACAACCCCTTAATGGAAAGGAAAGCAATAATTTCGAGAGAACTAAATGGGAGTTATTATCTCGAGATGTGGAGAATCGAAAACAAACGCATTGAACCAAAGCCACCCTATTATTTTCAAGTTACACTGGCTAAACTAGTTGAGGTCTTCAAAATAGTTTCCATTTTCCATCACTTACCGAATAGCGAGGACCGTATTCATCCTAGGTTTGGCACTAGTCACTTCAATGTACCCCAAGAAGGCTCCACGACCAGATTCGGCAATAACATTGTGAGTACCGTCAGGATTTGTATGAAACTCACGGAAACGGCCATTGAGTACCACATAGATGTAGTTTGAACTGTCGCCTTGTCTTAAAGAGGAAGTGAATCCATCCATAACAATTTCTGGGTGGGGGGGGATACGGAAAAGTCAGTAAGAACTTACTTATAGAGAACCTTTCCTGCGCCAACACCATGCCATTCAAGAGCGAAATCTGCAATTCTGAGTAGGCGTGAGAGTTTTCGGTTAACAAGATAAGCAGCGTTGATAAGAACTTGAGGATAAGCTCTAACCAGACGGAAGAAATCATCTCGTCCAAGGACTGCGACATAAGAAGCTGTTATGGCTTGTGCGTTGCAGTTATTGGCCTCTCCTGTGATCAAACCCATTAGACCAACAAATTCACCAGGTGAAGTGTGAAGAACTGGCACAGGCGATGTAGAACCCTGTTTTGGGGGGGGGGGGGGGGGGGGGGAAGGTAGATAGAGGAAAGTGGTTATAAATGCCTCAAACGCTACAAAGCAGTAAAAAGGTATTTAAAATCTAAAATCGATCATTGACGGGGGCGGAATCAACATTTTATTGATGAGGGGTGCATCCGAGAAGTTCTGAAGTAAAATGTAATACGTAACTTCCACTGGTATCCGAACATGATGAAAATGGTGACCCACCACTATATCGCGCAACCACTATTGCTATTCACATTGCTTGAAGTGCTCCGATGAACAACTACCTTGAGAGCGGACTTGGTAGATACTAAATGTGACTAGCTCATTACTATTCTATCCTAACGACATGGATGTAATGCTCGAACATTGAGTGGAAATGTTTCCCACGTCTGGTTATGAGACGGAGGGGATTTTGGAGTCTTGAAAATTCTAGACACTGGATATGATCAGAACTTAGTGAAAAAGAAATTGCCTCATGAATTAGAGCGTGACATAACGTGAGGAGAGTAATGTCCTTTCTAAAGGTAACTAGCATAAAGACATTAAACTAGATTTAAGCATTCATGCCTGGAGCAATTCCTAATTGCCTCTCCCAAGTCGAGTGTGTGATATCCCGCATCATTGACTAAAAACGGAATTAAAAACGATGCAGTAAACAAAAACGCCTTTGAATCACCAAAGAAAACAAGTTCCAGATTCATTGAACCGTAACTAAGCACACACACACACATCTGGATTTTGAACGTGAATCAGACCTTTTTCAAAATTTTCTCTAGGACGTATGTGCCAATTTTACGATTATAACCTGCTACACAAAATACAAGAATATTTTCTCCCCTCCCACCCCCCACCCCCTTCCCCCCCCNCCCCCCCCCCCCTTCCCCCCCCCCCTCCTCCCCATTTCCTTGAGGCACTTGCTCATTGTTTAATTTTAAGTTATATCCGAGGTACTAAGTCAAAATAAATCAGACAAAAACCAGCGATAACGCCCTATGTTTGCAGAATTACACACAATATCTTGTGACCTGTGGTATCCAATTATCTTAATCAATCAACAACTAGAACCAAGATCTACCAGTGTGAATTTGCTGGCTAACTGCACTCAATGATAGTGCTACAATTGAGTTAACCTCGCCGCCTTAAATCATAACTCTCAAAAATGGCATGGTTTTAAGACACAAAAACGGCCTATGCAATATATACATACTTTCGTTTCATCAAATGAAAATTGGATGTTACTCCATGCATTGGAGGTTAAGGACACATGGTGTGATATTTGAGTCATACAAACCAATAGCTCAATAACTTAATGCGAGTTTATCTAACAAATTGACGAGTAGTGAAAGCGGGTTTTTTGTTCAATAAAGCATCCGGAAATTAATCCGAATACCCTATTTAATGGAGTATGCAACAATGCATTGCAACTACGTGAAAACTTTAAATTCAAAATTTTAGATTAGCTTGAAAAATGCTCCTTCGCCAAAAGTGAACTTCTTTAAGCTCTCAAGAAGCACGAGGGTAAAATGAGCCAAAGTAATAACGATAATTACTCACACGAGAGAGAAATATCAGAGAACATTACCTATCAAGTGCAAAAAAAGGCGTCGCTGGGGGTTATAAGAGTGTCACTAAAGCCCAGGCATTCATGTATTTATAGCCTTCACCAAATTGGTCTCAAAAGATAACGCCCCCCCCCTCACTTTTCTGGTGATCGAAATTGGCAATATATACGAACTGTATAAAGCTAAACGCTTATCATTTTACATAAAAAACCACGCTGAGATTTGCACAGAACAAACGCTTTGGCTATCAAAACTTAATAACACAATTTAAAAGAGAACGAGAGAGAGAGAGCCAAGAGCACAGATGCTGACGTCACCACACAGCCACAGAAGGTGGTGCCAGCTTAGACAATCTAAAAACACGAGAAGCGAAGAAAATGCTGAAATAAAACTCACGGGACCAGCAACTGAGGGAACTTGAGTAATCACAAAGCCTCCCGAGAGGATATAGTACAGAGAGGATTGGAGTTCTCCCTCTTTCGAAATGAATTCTCCCTTTGACACCTCAGTAAGAGTTAGCATACCATCATTGAAAGCTGTTGATCCTTCAGGGATGCCAAAAAGTCGTGCAAGATCCTTTTCGGCAGCTCTAATTAGTGCCCTTTGAGCAGAAGGAGTTAATCCGACAGAATCCTTGCGATTAGTACACAGTTTATTTGCAGTGGCAGCTTCGCCAAGTTCAAGGAGCTTTGTGACAGAATTTGCAGACACCAACGTACCGACCACCTCGAGGCTATTGGGATTAGCATCAAGGTGCTTTTCAGAGGAAAAATCCCTTGGCCTTGAAGTCCTGGCAGATTTTTTACTTCCAGTGTTTGTGGGCTTGGAAGGCGGCATCAGGTGATCGGCATTTGGTGTTCCAGTGGGCATCGTGATGACAGCTTTTAATTTTTCATGACCGCTCCTACTACCGCTCCCTGAAATGTGATTGCAAAATAACCCCGTCATGAGATTTGTTAAAGGAATACACACGTGAAGTAATGGAATGAATAACTCACTGCGCCTAGCTGTGCCAGTTTCAAGACCGATTTGGCTTAACAAAGATTTTACTGCTGAGCCCTTTACAAAGGTCTGACGATCCTAAAGAAATAACAACAATAATTAGTGGGAAATATGATAGACAACAGATCCTAATTTACAACCAACTTTGAAGAAAACTACTAATCTTAATAACCAAGTGCCAACTGAGGAAAACATGTCCCAAGTCCACTGAAATCGATTTTGAGAGAAATTCGTATTCAACGAAGTCTCTTATTGACCAGAATTAACCAGAGTGGTTTTTCGCTTCTACTAATAGATGTGTATTGATGTCATAACCACTATCTTGGGAAAATACACGCTGAAAAACCGAAGGCAAAATGTACCACCTTAAAGACACTATAATGAAAAAATTGCATTGAATTGTCACTCTAATGACTGCCAGAAACCAATATAAGTGCTCACTATACCAACTATATGTGCATCAATTGTCTGTTGAACCTGTGACCTCTGGTTTGAAAGAATTTAGGTTAACCACCACCACCACCACACCACGGAAAGTGAGTAAATAGCTTAGGAATCAATCAACATGAGAACACGGCAACTTGTATCTCGACTTCGTACCAGCCCAAAAGCCCGTTTCCTATAATGTTGGATGACCTGTTTCAATAGCCCTGAGGAGCAAGAAACAAACAGTCGCAGCATACCTGGCTAAATAATTCCTTATCCAGACCGAAGAAGTAGTGAAGAGCCGAAAACGTAACCCGATGTAAACGGATAACAATCATTTGGGCAAGTCGAAGATTAGCTGGTGGATGATCACGACATACTTTGATCAAATCTGAAATTGCTACAAAAATGACCTTGCTTCTAGTTTTGGCAACGGCATCAATATGATGATATGTTGATTTTCGATTATTCATCACGTCCAAAATAGCCATTAAACTGTAGGGATTTCCACCACTTGTAACCTCGTGGATAACTGTTGAATAATCGTCCTAAATGGCAACAAATAAAATGAAATATGTTTCCACAAATGAACTAAAAAGCGGGGAACGGCTATGCTCACCTCATCTGTAACTTTCAAATCTATGCGACCGCTTTTGACTACAAATATTTTATCCTCAAGATCCCCATCACGAAAAAGATAGGATCCGGCTTCTAACTCTTTGGTGCTAATAACATCTGCAAGATTCTGGACAACATCTCGGCCAAGGTATGTTAGTAGGCGAACATGTTTCACCATAATCTTGAGGTCTTCGGGCATATCAGTGCTTTCATCCCCAGATTCTGGTTCAAAGAAAGACTCTGGAAGATTGCGCCTCTTGAGAAGAGGATTTCGACCCTCGGAATCCCCACTGAAGAGTCTGAAAGCAACGGTTTAACAGGAATAATAGTTATAAACCTTTTGACGTAACCAATTATGAGCTCTCGTTGCTCTTCTCTTGACTTTGATGCAATAGAGTTAAAGTTTCGAGTAAGACGAATAGCATAATAGCGAATTTTATCTCGATTTCGAAAGCGAAAATGGTTAACTTTATTTTCTTGCCGGAAAGGCACTAAGGTGTGGAGAGATTAGTAACGAAACTACTATACCTTTGTGTCGAAGACGCTGACACAGCATCCAAATAACGATCGCAATTAATGGTGAAACAACAAATAATAAAGTACCAGATAACTAAGAAATCATTAAGCAAAATATGAACAGTACTAATAATTTGTATAACAAATCCGAGGAAGTGGAGTCCGCATCTGTTTTAACTTTGAAAAAAGAATCGGCATCAGTCTGACAAACATTTTCAGATAATTTTTCACAATTTGAGGCGCTTTTGATTATAGTAAAAATGGCAGAAAATACCAGAACCGAAAGAAAAATATAAGAGCGGCCATCCATGGTTTCCACCTAGGCGCGCAAAGTTATGCCTACTTAAACAAGCGTAAGGTTACATGTGGTTTTGTAATCATTTAAAAGCAGCGAACTAAAATTAACTTACATATATTGTTCATCATCTTCGTCATCTTTTGAATGGAAGTTTTTTTTCAACATATAATTGCAAATACGACAAAGCGAACAGCATGGCCAGCACATATGAAAATACAATTATTAAATGCAGAATGTGCCTGAGGTATGTAGGAATCAGATATATTTCCCCAAATAAGGTTGTTTTTTCTTTACAGCAACTCGAGCAGGTGTCAACTGCATACTCCGCCCGAATTTAAGAGCGTATTCGTTAAAATTGAATAACCAATAGACGTCGAGGATACCTCATGAGCCCAATTTAAAGTAATCACACCTCTGAGTCACTTTGCCTTGACAACGAATATTTTAGGTAGAATTAATCATTAAGTGAAAATTTGTTTGGAACAGGTGTTAAAAGAGATCTATTAAATTAAAAATTTATATTGCATTATAAAATTTTATAGTTAAGTTGTGCATCTGTTCTTCTAGTCCATATTAAATTGCAGTAACTAAAGTTATTATCTCAATTCAACTTATCGTTACTTCCTGATTTAACACCTTTTGAAGCTCGGACAATATCCTAGCTCAATTTTTTGTGCTTATGATCTCTATTTTATCTTTCAGAATTAGTGGTTCATACTAAATATTTGTAGACCTAAGACCTTTAAATAGTATTGTTCCTGAGCACGTCATATCTGAGGATAAACATTTTTAATTACCCCACTGTCACCCAACAGATACTTTTCAATTCAGCTTGCATAAACTACCTTATTTTCTTTCTCCTTAGGCACAATTTTAGAAAGTATACTGATTTTCAAGATTTTTATTACTCTGAGTTACCCCCTTTCGTGGAATTAATTTTGCCCTATATTTAATTCAACTTTGATATAGTCCATCCAATTTCGTTGGCCACCAATAACGCCCTAATACATGCGGATGTTCTATTGGAGTTGATCAGAAAGGAATATTTCATCTTAGCACGCCGGTATCCTCATTCATTTCTACACAATTACTTTAATCAAAGCCCATTTAAACTTCAAATGTTGAAATAATTCTGCAATAACCCAGAACGTTGGTGAAAACTAAATTTCCACTTCTCTAACTAGTGAATACCAAGGCTTGCTAATAGTTAGTTGCCATAGAGGCACTATAAATTAAAGAATAACCCAAACAGCATAGTACTCACATGGGTCCAGATCGGAACATAGGTAACTGCGCAATAGGCATCACTATTGCCGTATCGAGAAGAAGGGTTAGTATTTACACAAAATATTTATTTCGATAAAATTATTGAGCTTTGCTGATCACCTTATGAGTTTCCTAACAACATAACTGGACTTTGTCCCACAATGCGTCCCCAAACGAATAATTCAACCTGTGATCAGCTCTTCTAATTAAACGGTTGGAGCAATGAAATCAAGTGAATGTAAAATGTGAGACGAGACAAGAGGTACCCAGAAATGAAGCTCTTTAAGAAGCTGTGTAAGCCGAACATTATTAGAACTGAACTAGACTCGAATGCATTCTAATTTCTAGGGGATTGGCTGATTTCAGATTTGAGAACCTGGAAGTCGAGAGAGGATTGAAGAATAAATGAAGCTATGTAACTAAATGAATCTTTCAGGTGAGTTCAAATCACTATGTATCTTTGTCCAGACTAAGTTCGTCATTTTTAGCCCTTCCACCAATTTTGGGTCTAATCGAGAGAACACTCGACTTTATCTCAATCTCATGGTGTCGTCGTCTTGATGTTTTGCAGAAAAATATTCTCAAGACAAGAAAATTTTCATGTTACCATTGCTATTGGGGCAAATATGCTGTTGGACAATGTCGTCCAGTTACCAAACTCCAACACACACCCCAACCCTTCATTTGACAGAATTCATTTCTCTGTCTTCTTGCTACCTAATCTAGAGTAGGAATCGTTTCTACCAATGACTCCTCCTCGATAAAATAATTGTCCACTTTTAACCTATCAACTAAAATCTAATGTGTGTTAATGCAGCTCCTTTTCATCATAAAACATCAAATTGCACAACGATAAGTGATTTTAACCGAACTGTAAAACTGGAGAGTCTGTACAAATGGCAGAGAGGGTGAGGGGTGGGGAGTGTTACGGTGCATCTTTTCGGCTCCTGCGTTCGTAGATTTTGGAGTCGGCCTTTCTGTCAAGAGTCCTACGAGCACGCGGCAATTTATTTCTTTTGAATTCGACCTCACGCATCCAGTTGGGGTCAGTCTAAAGTACACGAAAGAGAACTTTTAGTATGAACTACTACTGCTGCTGCTTAAATAAAAGAAGCAGACAAGGTTCTGCATAAGTGATCGTGATTGCAGAGGCCTTACAGAACGCTAAATAGATCCGCACGTAATTTACTTGCATGCCAAAATACACAAATGGAACTCACTAAAGCGTAACATTTGGTGGGGTGATCAACGTGAAATTTACCTAATACCAATCAATGTTGATTACTTCGACCCAAACATGGGACGTAGCAGAAATTATGCTTCCGGAAACACAGCCTCTTTCAAAACAAGTCAAATTTTTTAATGATTTCTGATGAAACTACATTCCAAAGAGATTATTCAAGTAAAATAGATATTATGGAATACTAGCAGTATTATCAGACCCTTTCATTAACATTTTAGAGACAGATATGGACTTTGAAAATCCAGACTGAAATATGAAAAGCACAAGAACATCAATAAAACAAGAAATAAATGAATGAAAATTCTTAAGCTCAAATATTGGCTTCTATGAAAAGTTTAATCCATCACATAAATGTATATGATAAGCAAGATAAAAGAGCTGCCTTTATTGCCACAAAAAAAACATAGAGCTTACTCGGAGTTTGCGGAGGCTGGGAGCAAGTTCTCCGGGCAATTGGAATGACAGGGGAAATTTGCTCAATTTTTCATACTTTTTAATCGCCTTTCTTACTTGCTTTTTCGCCTTCTTCACCTCCAACTCCTTTTTCTCCTTCTTTATCTCCTTTACCAACTTCGGAATGCTAAAGGTTCGAAAATAATTGGATAGTTGATAGTACGAAAAAAATCAATACTACTTATCCAAATTAAGTACAACCCTACTTTTCCAAATCATTGTGCATTTGCTTTGCCAAGTAGGCTGCGGTCGACTTCTTCTCCTTCACCTTTTCCTCATGCCTAATGGCATCGAGTTGAGCCTGAGTTGGTTTTAGCTTCTTCTTTTTGGGGTGCTTCTTTCGGGCCTCCTTAACGGCATCTGGATCTGCTGCGGCAACCGCCTTTTCCTCCTCCTCCTTAGCTACGTGCATTAGGAGGGCTTGATGATCAGCTAATGTGGGATTATAAGATTGACCGGCGGGGACTATCAATGTGGGCTCTGGCACCTTCTGCTTAAATTTTTTAAAAAAAGCACAGAAGCATCAATTGGAGGACGGTTACTGACAAAGCTTATAAGACTTTGAACATTCGAAAGTTTGAATAAATTCACACAAACAATTGCAACGAAAAAAATGCATAAAAATACCAAGCCTATTTATTTTAATATAAAACCCATGGATTAGATTTTAAAATTTCGATTAGGAATATAAACTAAAAGAATAATTGCAATTTAAAAAAACCTGTAAGCAAAGACTGCGGGCTAGAATTTTAATTGAAACTGATAAAAGTAGCCATAATTGAAATAAGATTAGCAAAAAAAATGATAAAAAACAAAAAATTGGCAAAAATTTGCCTCACACCCATTAAAATAGAGAGGAAGTGAAACTCAATTGCTGGGAATAAAATACTTTATAAGACATTTTTCAACAAGCAAATAACCAAAAAAATTGAACTCTACTTTAGCAATTTGTTATCCAATTTAGGTGTGTAACAAAAGCACCAAAAATACTAAATTTAACCAAATTTAAAGTTATTAAAATAATCCAATTATTCCAAGCTGAAATTGTATGTTAAAGATAACGTGGAAAATAAGTCCTAGGAATAGTTGCAAAGGCATTTAATATTTAGAGGCTATCGGAGCGTATATCTAACTTATATAACATCAAAATTCATAAATGGGAATGCTAATCGGTGTGTAAAACCAATCTTCTCAATCAATGAATAAAATTATTCAAACTTATAACACAAAACTAAGTGAAATAGCAGAAAGTAAACTTACGACTGCAACTTTTCTAGCCTTTTCAACAGTATTTGAAGCTTTCTTTTGAACTTCAAAATCATCATCCCAAACATCCACCATCCGTGCGAAAATTGACCGCTTTCCTTTCTTATAGGATTTTCTAGATGAATTAAATTAGGACATAAAAGAAACAAACACCTTTCAAGAGCGCTGCTAGCTGTAGGGATATCAGGACAATCCTTCGCTAAATCTTTGTCTCCCTTAAGAATTGAACACTCTTTGGGTTTTTGAACCTCAAATCCGGCAGCGCTGCAGAAAATCGTTGAAATATTAATAAAAAACATACGTTAAGTTATTCTCTCTGACGGCGTCGTGCAAATCGGACGATATATTCTTAAGAATGCGCTTCCATTGCTTCTTCTTATTTTTACCACGATTTTTCATTTCTATTAATGAACGGAATAGGTGTTGCCTGGATGCTAACAAGAATAATCAGGTAGGATTGAATAAATAGCCACAGAAAAATAACTCGAAAGACCACGTCCTGAAAAGCGTGACCCAATAAGTTTAGAAACGTCGCCTTCTAAATCAGCTTGTTTAAACTATTGTAAAAAAACTTTTCTATTTCATTCTTTTCATTAAATGTTAGAATGAATACGACAAAAGCATATTTACTTGTAATATTTTTTGTTTATGGTAACTAATTTATCATCATATAACCCTTTCCGAAATCAAACTGTTCCGAAAATATAAACTGTTAATTGACTTAAAGTATTTTTTCCTTTTAATTGTTTGTTAAAATTAGAAAATCATGATTTAGAACTCAAAGTATTTACGTCCAAATTATTCGCAGGAGAAAATTGTAGTTAGGGTTCCTATATTTAAATTGATAGTTTTGTTAAATGTCTGTTATTGGTTGATTCTCATCTGCGAATGGAAAATACTTAATTATATCTAAATAATTTTCTTGGTAAATTAATTTCCTTAGCCAAATTGTTATAATTTTCATATGAAGGGATTTTTCCTTCTGCTTTAAATGCGATGATTCCTGAAGATAAACCACTGCAATTTATGCCACAGGTGTCTTCTAAAGGTCGGTTGCACACCTTATGCATA